>JAULBW010045343.1:0-60749 GCA_032358265.1 Vaucheria bursata
CAGTTATACGAATCTTCTTGAAGTATGTACGCAGCAATAAAGAGAATTAACTCTTTAGGAAGTTAATTCCTAACAAATATACCTTATTACAATAAACAAAATATTGTTACTTCACATACATATTTATATCAAAAAGCACCCTAACAAAACTATTAGCAGAGCATCCTAAAATATATACTTCAGCAAACTAAAATTTAATGTACATTTGTTTTACCAATGTATTTGTATCAAAAGCATTATAACTAAAAAAGTAGCTTATTTTTACATTCTCTTCAGCAATTAGTCCTAATTATTGTTCTCCTTATTGTCATATTTTGCTGTATTACTATGTTAAGTTCCAATTGCCTTTCAATTATGAACACGCTCAAATGGTTATTGAACGGAAAAATGCACAAGTAACAGTTATGTCTAAATTTCAATTTTAATAAAGCTTCTATTACTTATTAGTTGATTAATTTAATTACAGTAAAGTACTTATGGTAAGGAAGCATAAGGATAGTATAAATAATTTAGTAAAAAGTTTAAAGACATTACAGTGCAAATTTCAAATCCTTATTCATGACAAATTCAAATTAACTTAGTCAACTTTTAACAGGTTCGACATTACTCAAAGCCCAAGCAGTATTCACCAAGTCATTGCAATTAAATCAACACAGGCACCAGGAATAAATACTTAAATATGCTCTACCACACATTCAACAGGATGCATTATTATTGATTAAGCAAAAAAAATGGAAAAATAGATCTATTTTGAATTCAGGATATCTGCAGTCTGTAGTATGTATCAATTTTAAAAATGCACAGCCTTTTACAAAAGCATTCGAGTACCTTCTTTTCAGTTTTTTAGCTGGCTACTGTTAAGCAAACTTGTTACACTAACTGGTTACATGTCTTTGATAGAAAATTAACATTGATAGTTTGCTAAATCATAACTTAAAACTCATATGATATCTAAAATAGAAAGATACAAATTTTTATTTAAGCAGCAGAAAATTTCAGAAGTTAAGTGCTGATTGTGTTATTGCTGTGTTAACTCCTTTACATTGAACAGGGAGCTAATTTATGTTGCAACTACTTTTATATGTTTCTTCTGTTGCTTGTTGTTAAGTTGTAATGGGATTTTTTTCTGTAGTAGTTATCCATTGTTAGGACTGACTTTTCATATATGTTTATTATCTTTTGTAAATTCAACACTATCCTAATGGTCAAAACTAAAAAATGGACAAGGTATTTCAAAAATAGTTGAAATTTAAGTAAAAACTTAAGAGCTCGACAACCTTATGGTGCTTAGATGTAACAAACTTGCTCACATTGTCAAACAAACTGCTTCACGTTTACTAGGACCAGAATGTCAGTAACTTATACCTGCATGTAAACAGCACACTTTTAATATGTCAGAATACTTGCTCGTCCTATTATCTGTTAAAATTGTCATAGCGCAACTACTCAACTATGTTTGCCGATGTTCATCGATATTTGTCTATGCTTGCCAATAATTTGCCTGTACCTTTTCTCACCTATTTACCTCTTTTATCTCATTGCACCTTTTATCCCAATTGTGCCTTAGCACCAAACCCTTTATGTCAACACCTTTGTCATAATCCTAAATGGATTTCTTTATTTTGCATCTTCACAATATGCCATACGTCATCTTTCTTTTGGTTAATTAGAAATCTCTTTGACCATTTCCCAAATAATCATATAACCAGTTTAACTAATGAAAGACTGATCCTATTTTCAATGTGTTCTCTTAAATCTCTTTTTTACTGTCTCCATTTCTGCTTTAAAATTTGTTTCAACTGGTTGTATATTATTCTAAAATCGTCACCAAGACTATATTTCCACTTTATCCAAACCCATTATCAGTTACTCTGCTTTACTCCACTTTATTTCCACTGAAGATAGTTTCTAACTACTTAAATAATTCTAGAATATTTACAAGCCTACCTATGAAAATTATTGTATTTACCGAAGATAAAGGGTTTCACCTAGATTCTGCAATGTTCTACGTAAAGCCAATATTCAATGGACATTCAATGGTATGTACTGCAGGAGCTATGGAGACATGCTTTAAATCACTATTGTTCTTATTTAGTCTTCTTATCAATAATATAATTTACATATATTATTAGTATCTTGCTCATTGTTACTTTGCTGTGCCTCTACATCATAATAAGGCAATTTATATATATTGCATATACACCTTCACTTTTTTTTATTATCTCTTATTTCTATCATCACTATACTCAGTTCCGCCGAGCTTAAGTATATCATTTTTTGTTCCTCTTGCCCTTCAATTGTTTGCATTCTTAGTAATAATTTAATTTTATAGCGCTTTCGTGGTGCTGCGCATTTCTGAGCTAAATCTTTCCTTATGATTGCTTAACAACTCAATCATGTTTCTTTTCTTTGTAGCCTATATGTTTGCTAAAGATAACGTTAGCCATTCTTTCTATGATTACATATAAGCTATAATTTAGACTAACAAGATGGCCAGACATATATTTAGAAGCATATAATGGATCACAGCTACTTAAAGTGTTCCTTGAATACTATTCTGAAATAATCTTAAATTGATTTTTTATGTGATGCTTTCGCAATCAACTATTTACCCTCTCATCCTTAATCTATTCTCTGCATTTTCCCTATCCTTGAGGTTCGTAATATAGAAAAAATTTATTTTATGATGCAAAGAAAAATTCATCTCTTCTATTTTCTGCAGTATCCTGTTCATCCGATAGAATTGATAAATACTGCTAACAAAATATCGTTATTTCTTGTATTTCTTTATTATCATTAAACTATATTCTTTCCTATCACTTTCATTAAATTCCAAATATTATCAAATTACACTCACCTTACGTAATAGGAAGGTATATGGCTGGAAATCAATTTTCATAATATTATCCATTGAAGACTTTGGCTCAGCTAATAGCAAGGGCAAATCTATGATATATGGAAGAAGTCAACATGATTGGATAATTACAAGTTCTGTTAGAGCCTAGTTATCGAGTGCCTTCGATTTATTTTCATTGGTTACAAAAATAGAAAATTTGTTCAATAGGTTAGAATGCAAATAGACTCGGCAGATATAATACAATTGGTTATTGGTGAAAAGCTGTAACTCGACTTGTATCGATTCAATGAAGCTGATTTTTCACGTTCAATCCTAGATTTGCCTTGCTGTTGGGTCGCAACGAATAAGAAATAAATCTCCATAGGTATCATGCAAAATGCCTCCCTGTTACGTGAACCAAGTGTTAAATATTTGTACTTAAATTCTAGCTAAAGTAAGGGCACAAGACGGGTAAAAATGTCAGTTGTTCAATGATTTTTCTAGTTCAGGGTATTTTTGCAATTGTAGCTAGTATATTGCTATGCTTCGAGAATCCTAGTTTAATCAATTTCTAAGATTATATTAAAAGCAAGAAGGAAAATTATTTGAGCATTAAAAAAAGAACTGCTGATATAATCACATGGAATATGACGCTTTATTGAACAAAACTGCTTGTACATATTGAAAAGAGGAAAATATACCTATAAATGAACTGTTAATTTTATTTTAAGGGCTTGGATAATTGAGAGCATAACAAGCACATTAAAAATAAATTTAATTGAAAAATTGCATCAAAGAAACTATTAATGAATATAAACATTACAATCAAATATTTGTATCACAATGGAAAAAGTTATTAAATTTCATATTTATTTCTTGTTTTCTGCAATACTTAGCTTATCATGCAAAGCGAACACAGTTACAAGGTGTTTTCCAGGAATCATCACTAAATCGAGATGACGCTCATACTCCTCATCATTCTTTGTCCCATCCGGCAGTATAAATGAGTGCATTCTTGTTTCGTAGGCGTCTTGAACAATGAAGTTTTTATGTTCATCCATGCACTTCAAACAGATGTAAAAAACTTACAAATTTTTTGTTATATAAGAGAAGGATTATTTAATCACTCACAGTCTTGATTAGCATAAAAGGATATGTATTGTTTAAAAGCTTATAGATTACTACTTGGAAATAATAGCTTTGATACGTTTTCGTACAATCTTAGCCTATGATATTATAAATACATCAGGGTTAAGGGACAAATGATTGATCACAGATGGAGGCATTTAAGAAAAAAATGTTTAAATTTTATATTGATTTATCTCACCTGGAATATCCCAACAACCACTCGCCCGTCACTCAATGTGAAACGAAGCTGGCTGAAATTAACATGAATTACTTCTAGTTATAGAACATAAACTAACAGAATTCTGTATCTCCCACCTACGTTCCAAGTAAATTATATAAGATCTGGCGGTTCTTCGAAACGTTAACACTCATCTCTATGGCTAATCAATTATTATAATTGTAGATTGTCTGAAGCTTTTTCTTTAAGTGCGAATTAAAGTTTAAGCGCTTTAAGTCGAAGTTATTTTAAAATCAAAGACTTGATGCATAACAGTTAAGTATGCAAATTAGAATGCGTCAAATAGTTAAATGTGATGCACAAGACTCAATCAAATAGCTAGTAAACTAAATAACACCATGCTCTGCGGAGGTGAGGAATTGCTGGGATTTTAAAATTATGATGCTTTTTGCTACTTGAGAAAATTGAGCTACTGTTTACAATTGAAAAAATTGCGAAAACTGATTTTTAATTGATCAGTTCACAGTTTCGTGAACAATAGCAGAGCACCGGTATTATCGATGTAGCGTAGTGTACTTATTCCCGATATGAAAATGGCTTCAGAATTAAAGTTATGAGTCATATTTTACAAATGAGGCATCTCACATGCTTTTATGGGTCATTGTCATTCTGTCTAGTTCGGTTATAAAAGTTAACCCCCGAACTTCTTGATTTTAACATCATCAATAGACGAAACGGCTGGGATCGTTTGTGATATCGGTTCGTATCAGACAAAGTTTGGATATTCTGGAGAAGATGCTCCTAAACACGTGTTCCGGAGTTCTTCAGGTTAGAACAATAGCATGTCAAATATTTCGAAAATGCTGGATAGCTATATGTATTAGAATTTTTACCTATTTTATTTTGCTTTCAGTAATCAAATCTAATCAGAATTCGGTATTACTGCTTAATTAGGAAAGTTAATCGAAAAATGGGAACATTGGATATTATAAATGGTTATATAGAAACGCGTGCTATTGTAAGACAGTAAACTTGAATAATATAAATCGTTTTAACAAATTTTTACTCATAATGAAAAAAACGAAAAATCATACGGTGCCAAGTTCAGTTCCAAATTCTCAAACATAGTAAATTAATTCGGTAGTCTCGACAGCTTTGTTATATTCTAAGTTGGCTGTATGTGGTTCTTTAATATTTGTCTTTGAAGTATTTATAGGGTCTGCAAATAGATATGGTGTTCTGTAATATATATATTTTCTATAAATACCCTTACATGTATTAGTCAATTGAATTCAATCAAAATATTTTAAATTATGTATCAAAAGGCATAGTATATATAAACCTAAAAGCATGTAAATACTTGTTGCTATAGATTTCTTAAGCATTTTTATCAATAAGCTGCTCTATATTTTTTATATTAGTTTCAGCAAATATCTTTGAAATATGTTGGGTATTTGATTCCGTTGAACTGTCTTGATGTTTTTGTTCTTTTTTTTCTGTTCCTGTGCAGGTTTATCGGCCAGCTTAGAAAACAGTACTGTTCCTGGCACTCGAAAGAGAAAGAAGCCGTCTTGCTCGGAACCTCTCGATGAGAATCTTGAGAGTTGGTATACTGGTGATCAAAGCTTATCCATTCATAGGGAGAATGTTTTAGTCAGTAGTCCACTTACTGATGGGCTCCTCACAGGTATTTCCATGAGTAATAGGCACTATATGTGTCCAATCAGATGAACCTGAAAAACAAACTTGATATATGTATGAACTGCCAAGTAAAATTCTGTGATATATTCTAGAGATATCAGCCACATATTCTCTACTCTAGAAATCGATGACTCGATTTACACTAGCCAATAACATTCACGTTCTTTGGACTGTTTTTTTATTTAATATACTTCCTTTTTCTCTCTTCTCTTTGTTTCGTTGTTTCGCCTGTGCCGTATCGTCATAGATTACAAAACTTTAATAGTAGTTCCATTAATTTCGAGTTTCCCCTGTGGTTTCAATCCATTCCGTAAAAAAAATTATAAATAGCATTCACATTAGTCACATATGCTCGAAATTAATCAACAAGGAAAAAATTAATTGATTTAAACCCTTAAATTTTATCCCAAAAAAATTTTGCTTGCAATAAGAGTTCAAACATACTGTTATCTACCTTATTCCCCTGAATATAGCGCATACTAAATTTTCAACTCGGTTGAACCATAACTCCTCAAGATTCAATTTACAGCTTGATATTCAATTTGAAAGTCGAAGTCCTAAACGCGCTTTTTCGAATGGCCGTTTACTATTCTTCTGGAACAAATCTATGCCATTATGATTTCTACTGAGCTTCTAATTTGCTATGCATTATATTCTAGGAAAGATGATAGCATGTCTTTTCAATTGTGCATTGAATATTAGAAGTAAATATAGTGTACTTAATTTATTTAAGTATAATATTATGCAAATAAAAATACCGATTAATATTTTATGGCACTAAGTTTTGGCTAACATTTTCAAAGTTGAATTCTACAAAATTCTGACATGTCACTTGGCAGGGACTCTAATGATAAAGTCTTTGCGCATTTGAAAAATTCAGCATGCTTGCCCCTTATACATAAAGTAAATTGAGAAATCAATGCTTCTAATTAACTTGAAAATGAGTCGAAGATATGCAGAATTGCATTCTGATTCTCGATATCTGTTTCCAGCGTTCAGCCTTAAATTTTTTTCTGATTTTAAACTTTCAATGCCATAATTCCGCTTTCAATGATTTTCATGTGATCAATAAATGAAAAAGCCATATTGCTCCAAAGTTTAGGGTCAGGTTTTTAGATACAACAAAATAATTATGTCCTGATGAGTTCGTTTTCTCCAAAGTTTACTTTACTTTAAATCTATAGTTTAATAGCAATCCTGTTGTTCTCCTGTTGTTTTAGTCATTTATTTTTTATCTATTTGTACTTAAATCATTGTGATAAGATTGGGACATGGTTGAAAATTTGTGGGACCACGGTTACGAATTGATGCGTGCCGAATCACATGATTGGCCAGTAATGTGTTCCGAAAGTTCGTGGAGTACCCGAACTCAACGTTTGCAGTACATGGAGTTAATGCTTGAAAAATATCGTGCACCAGCAATGCATATTGCAAAGTCAGGTACAATATATGTGTGTACGGTTGATATTCCATAAACTGATGCCATCGGTTCCACTAAAAACTATAGAGCCAATTCGAAAAAGTGTTTTTTATATGCAATATATTTTTGTATACTTCTTCCCAGTTGACTATAGTCATAGTTTGTAGATACAAAACTGTTATATAGATTTCATAAAATTACTATGATAAATTAACTACTGCTCCTCACTGATGGTAGGAAATTTTAAATAATTATACATTTTTATGTAAGATACAGTTCATATTCCATAAAATGATACCATCAATTACATTGAATACTATCAGTTAATCGAAAATCGGATTAAAAGTATACGTTTATCCCTGCAATGGGAGGTTGGTGGAGTGTAAGAATATTAAATAATAGAATATATCATTCAGTAGACCATTAAATCAGCTCAGCTTATCTAGCTCAACCCCGGAATTTTGTCCCAAATGAAAGGTCAGACTAAATTATGTATATTTATTTGAAAAAAATAGTTTTTTTGCGTGTATTCCATAGCTTTGACTTTTCGTTTGAAATATGATTCCGGGGTAAAGGTCGACATCAAAATTGACTCTCAGCATAAAATTTGTTTATCTAAAGTGCGCTAATCGAAGGATTACTACATCATAATTTGTATTGTTGAATCCCTCTTAATTAAACCCCCCTGTATTTTTTATCCTTCCATGAGCAAATACCTCCCATCCAGTTCTGATTTGACTGTTGATTAAGATGACTTCTTTTTATTCCTTTCAAGTAATTTCCCTCTTCATAATTGAGTGCTTAAAGCTCAGTCTGGTGCAATTAATTTATGTACATACAAGGGTGCTGCCAATAGAAATTCCAAAAGGAATAATTTTCATCCTTTCAAAAACAATTCTAGAAGCTTTTTTGCAAAAAGTAGCATGGGTTATGATCTGAAGGTCATGATGCGTTTTTTGTCATATCAACATGCAGAATTATTTCTTTTGAAAATCTATTGGTATATTTTTTCCGCATGTATTGAATTATGCTGCAGTATGTGTGTGATTTGTCTCTATGTATGGCCTCATGTTTTTTTGGATTTTATCCATCCTAAACTCCAAGGATGTATGATAAATACTGAACATGCGCACATATCATGTATTCAATGCATCTATCTTAGTCTAGTTTTTTCGCGATCTAACTTTTTATAGCTTTCCTTAATGATCCCGAAAAAGAGCAATGGTGCAGGATATAAAAACGCAAACTAGCCTTCTCTTAGGCAATGATGCATAGTAGTGAAGGTCCTAAATCGATTAAATTTGTAAACTTTTAAATGCTTTTCTGATTGGATTTTTTGTTATTTTTGCATGCATTTAGCAATGCAACAATTTCATGTGGGTTGAATAAAAATCTCTCATATTAGCTCCGCTACAATTTTACATTCAAAGTAGAGATATTCTTTGTAAATTCGATTTGAAATAGGTACATTGGTTATAGTATAACTTTTTCTTTTCTGATTTAAAATTTTTTTTAAAATAAACTAGGCACATTGGCAGCATACAGTGCTGGGCGTGCCACTGCCTTAATATGCGAAATCAGTCACAGTGGTATTAACATCACCCCTGTTGTCGAAGGTCATATATTGAACAAATCTGTGCGCCGCAATTCACTAGGTGGGCAGTATCTATCGCAGGAGATAATACGAATGTTAAAATCGCAAAATATTGAAATTCCTTTGAAAAAGTCAAAGATTCCTTTGTCGAAGTTGCATCCTACATACGTTGCATACTGGCGGGAAGATATCGCCCTTGATATGCTTAAATCGTGTACCCGAGTTTCGCAAACAACTGGGAATAATCGTGGTAGTTTACAAATCGATTCGTCAAGTGTTGAAATCGATGATAGAGAGAGTCAGAATGATTTGAATGTGTCGAATTCATATTATGAACTTCCAGATCGTACACAGGTTAGTTGATACAATACAGTTTTAGCAGACCCGTAACCCAAAGTATGTTGCCCACCACTAGGATATGCATATACAATTATCTTCGAATATAGCAAATTTGATTTTATTATATTTTCAAAATAAATAAAAAATTCATCGTGTGCCAAAGTTCAGCATCATATTTTCGGATATAATGAAATAATTCGGTTGTCTGATACGAGAATATGTATTCAGTAGGCCATCGATTTATGGAATATCAACTGTATTTTCAAAATAAAATTTTTTTATTATTTTTGGTAAGGCTTGCTTCTCTGTATGACAGTTGATTATGTAAGAAACTTTAATGCAGGTTTGCATAAAAGCAGAGATACAATCAGTGCCAGATAATATGTTTGACACAAAATCGATCCCTATGAACGTGCCGAGCATATCTGAGCTGTGTATCGCTTCGCTCGCCAGCTGTGATGGTGATGCACGTAAGGATTTGGTGGGTAACGTGGTCTTGTCAGGGGGTGTCTCCTGTTTGAATGGGGTGCCCGAAAGGTGACTTGAAATTTTAACAACTAATTTATGTATTTTATCTTTAATTATTTAGTAATAAACAAATTTATAATAAGATAATTTAGTAGTCCCGACATATTCGTTGTATCCAAAATTTACTGTAATTCAAATTACCCTTGATATATCAGTAACAATTATTTTTCAGAAAAGAATCCAAATCATAATTCTATTTATCCGTTTAACCACAAAGCATAAGAAAGTCAGCGCTGGTCATACTGAAAACTTTGGCTATGATAAATTCGCTTTTAACGAATTTTCACTTATAATTAATAGGTAAAAAAGGTATCATGAGTCAATGTTCTCTGTTGGTTTTTAGTATGTAAGAAATTTATTTGGTGGTCTGGATAAATTCTATGTATCCAAGGATGACCAAAAACTTTATATATAAAAAATTCACTTTCAATTCATATTTGCTTATAGCAAATAAATGAAAAAGTTATGTTTTACCAAATGAAGCTTCAGATTTTCAAGTATAACTTATTTAGGATATAATGAATTAATTCGGTATCGCACCGGATCCTTTATATCTGAAGATACTGTTTTTCAGTACAAAAAATTACTTTCAGTAGCCTCAGTAGGATTTTTTCCTTCTCGAAAGGTTGGGTGATGAACTGAGTACTCTATTGCCAAAGGCTTTTAAACTTCGAGTACTAACGCCCTCGCCGCTAGAGAGGAGATTCGCTGTTTGGATTGGAGGTTCGATTTTGTCATGTCTCGGGACTTTTCAGCAGATGTGGCTCAGCAAAGAAGAGTACGATGAATTAGGCGCACAAAGAGCCGAAGAAAGGTTTATGGGATGAAAAGAAAAATAATATGAATTTCTATATATTTGTGCTGATTTTTTCTGGATATTTTTTGCAAAAAATCAGTATAGATTGAATATATGTGATTGTAATAACAATAACCAAAATCGTATAAATCGGATATATATGGTAAAATCATGATTACCTATTTTGGAAGTGCAAAAAAGCAATACTGCTGCACACAGAATGTTAATTTTTGAAGTGTTAAAAATTTAAACAACAAATCAGTTCTATTCCAGCCATTTATATGCTAATTTTTGGTAGATGAAAAGAAATTGGACACCTACTGTCCGTTTAATTAGAAAATTACTTGTGGCCACAAATAATGTATCCATAGCCTGAAAGTAGTACATGTCCATGTATGAAAGGTAACACAGGAAAGTGTAGAGCAAAAGTTTCAATAAAATAATCCCTGATGCTATCATGTTTGTTGTGGCAGCATCCAAACGTCAAATAGTTGATGGAACCAAAATACCATGGAATTTAGCTCTGTTGAAGATGCAAAAATAAATTTCATATCTCAATATTTGGAATCCAATTCCAATATTGAGATTTAAGCACAAATACAAATCATCCAAGTGTTAGAAATTAACTCCCTTAGGGATTAATTCTATTTTTATAGCTGCGGTCAGTTTTCATTTATGACGTTCCAAGTAAATTGGCTGCACAGATGTCAGTAGGCTTATATATTTTGTTGTGTTGATAGAGTTAGCTCACTTCTATCAACACAATTAGTGCATGATAAATATGCACATTTCTGCCACAGTTCCCTGTGTTCTGTTGTATTTTATGTTTCTAACACCACGACTTATATAATGGCCTGTAAATTTTAAATCCTAGCAATGCATCAGGGCTGCAAATAAATTTTGTTAGTAGGGTGCTATCAAATAAAATTAAGTGTGGAGAAACATTATGATGTGGTATATTAATGAAATTGGGACTTTTGGCAGTTGATTTGATGAATTACTACACGATAAGGATAAAGATTTCTGACTTATTGACAAAAAACTTGAAAAAAATACCTGCAATCGTTCATTGCGTAGAACTTGTTAGTGAAACTTATAAGTTTCCCGATAATTTTTTAAAACAATTCTAGTCATTTATTAAATTTTGAATACTCATTCTTTTGTGAATAAACAGGAACAAAATTGAGTATATTATTTGCGAGGATCAAAGTTAATGACATTGTAAAACAAGTTCTTGTTCACTAAGGGTCTTATTTCTAATTTTAAAATAAATCTTTTTCAAATGATTGATTTCTTTTAAATAATCAAAAATGTAGTTGATGATAAAGTACCGAAGGATTTTCCGAATGCAAAGATGTCACTAAGGATAGACACTTTTATGACTTTTCAGCTCTTAATGAGTTAATTAATAGTTAAAAGGTCATACATAAGAATATTTATGAAAGGTTTATTTTCATATACTACACCGGTACCCAGAAATGAACCGTTCATATATAGCCTAACTCCTTGCATTTCTTAACCCAGAGATTGAATACTACTTTTCTCATTTTGGGCAACAGAAAAAACATAAGAATTTTATAATGTGCAGTTAAATTTTTCCTTAATGACAGCAAAACTCATTGATTTTTCCACAGAAGCACGACATTTATAAGCAAATTACTGATTGAGCATGTATTGCTAAAATGCACATGCAAGATAACATAGAGGCCCATATTTTCATTAATTTATCTAATTTTTTTTACTACGTATAATGAATAAATGATGCAGAAAGAGCTTTTTTCCACATAAATTCAGCATAATTTTATATTGATATCGATATAGGAAAAAAAATGTACACTTTCGAAAATGCTTATATCACTGCCATACAACAAATAATGACATCGAGACCAGATATTTCATAATTACTGAGCATGCAGCCACTGCAATGCATAATTTGACTAATTAAAAAGTGTCAAGAATTCCAGGGATAATTTCATGGAGGAGGACTAATTCTTTTCCTATTTTCATCTTCTTCGCAGTACTCATATTTTTTCTAAGACAACATCAGGGCCTAAATAAGAACTTTTTGCAGTGCTTCGGTTTGCTCGAACTCGACTTTGCCATCGGTTTTTTACATCATTGTCACATCGGCCTGGTAGCAATTTAGCAATTTCAGCCCATTTATTTGGCTTTTTTGCATAAGCCTGAGATTATAAATGATCAGGTGAACTTCAACAGTAAAAAAACCGCTTTATTAATATGCTATGAATTAAAAATTAGAGAATATACATGCTAAGGCAATGGTCACACATTTTGATTGGCCAAATAAAAAGAGAACAATAGAAATTGACGCAATTACAATAATCGACTTCTACTTGCTGATGCGATTATTTTGCTGAAAATCAGCATTACTCTTGACAAAGGGTTAATTTACGCTTGTTTTTAAATTAGTGTTTAATTTAACATATGCAAAGAATAGTTAATGCCCTGGGTCTTTGTGCAATCTCATCAACTAGCCATGACAAAAATAATATACTACAGCATATACACACCTCTACCAAGACCAAATCTTCTTCTTGCGACCAAGCGTCATGTCTTAAATTTGGATTCAAATGATTTGTATACCGCTCTCGACACTGCTTCCCCACTCTACCAGGCATTTGGGATGCAATTTGGGTCCATTTAGGCCCTAATTCGGTGACAAGAACTCTCAACCTATCGTCTTCTTTCTTTGTCCACGATCCTTTACCTTTCGTTAAATTCGGATCAAGCACATTGAACCAATGCAACATGCACTGTGAATGTGATCTGTTTGGAAATTCTGAAGCAATTCGAGACCAGTTCTGCGTACCAAATGTTGAAACTAAGCTAGAGAGTAAAGTTGATTCTTCATTAGTAAAATTTTCGGTTTGATATGGCTGTCTGTGATGTGTTTCTTGATCTGCATGAAAAAACAAGCCTTGTTAAAAAAACGTATTTTTCTGAATTTAATTTTAATTCAATAAAGTATAAAAGTGCTTGAGTGTTTTAAGATGCCTTGAGCTGGTTCTTTGTGTCATATTAAAAGAAATAAGAAGTCGTTCCAAAAAAAGAAATTTATATTTTTCAACGTTCATAGATGTAAATGATTTATTATACTATATTTTTATACAATAATTCTTCCAAGGCTTGCCACAAAAAATGAAAAATATCAACAATGCAATTTGAAAGAGTATCTCTACTAGAGCACAACTTATTGACTTATGTAGGACCGCATGTTTTCTAATTGAACTAACATTCAGAATGCCAAACATTTTTATTCTGGAACACTAACTTTCAATATGCGAACTGCAATACTAACTGAACTGTATAATAACGTGTTTTATAACATGATTTTTTCATCCGTCTCTAAAGCTTATAGGGGATATACAGATTAAAATTCCAATTGCTATAAATCAAATAAATGTAAAAAAGAGAACAATTTTCCAAATTTGTAAAAAAAACATGTACAGTAAAAAATAAAGTTTTAGTAGTATACGAAATGCAGTTGAAACTCCATCACCTGAAACCATCAGTTAAAGCAAAAAATGATCAGTTGATCGAATGTATCGTATTAGAGATATCAACATTCATTAGCAAACGGAATCGATGGAGTGGTAAAGCTTTAAAGTATTTGAATATATTCTTTCATGAATCGTCCATTTATGGAATATCAAATGTAGAAATAATTGCAATGTTGTGCTTTTGATGATTATAATAGTGAATTTGCTAAGCATAAAAATAGCTCGACTGGTCACCTTTTAATCCCGAATAGGGCCCTATTCGAGCTCTTCTTTCGATTCTGCTCCACTCCCGTTTAATACTGTTTACTGATCGACCAGGCAGGACTCTGGCAATTTTAACCCACTGATTTTTATATACATCACGAGCATCAGTAAGTCTGGTTATCTATAGAAACAAAAAAGAACTATAAAATGACATTGAACGAATAAAATCGATTTAATTCAAAAAAATAATTTCACTGTTATGACACGTCAATAAGCCCTGACACTATAAATACAAAAAAATACAAAAAATATTCTAGATTATTTGATTCATTAAATCCAAAGGTATGAAAAAATTTCACTTATGTTTAGTCAGTATTGCACAGAGATGTAAAGACAACAAAGAGAAGAAAATATATATTGATATTAAAGATTGATGCACACAATAAAACCTCAGCTTACACACTGTTCTAAAAACTAATTCTTCAGTCCCATATTCAAATAGTAGCTATTACACTTTATTGATGTATATTATAAACCATCTTACCCTGAATATAGCAACATGTTATTTTATTTGACTAGAGTAATGCGTGTTCTTGTATTAGATTTAAGCACCAAGTTTTCATATTAGCATCAATTGAATCAATTTTGGTTCAGACCCAACGATAAGATAACTTGTAAGAGCATTCGCAATACAGACTCATCAATATTTAATAAATAACTTGAATATTCTAACGAATGACATTTTAAAATTCTGACAGTAATAAAACGCGATGACCAAATATGAATTATTCGAATAAAAAACATGGTATATTGCATGCAATGTTCTATTCGAATGTTACTCTATTTGCGACTATTGCCTAACTTTCCAACATTTCCCAAATTGCTTATTTTTAATTACCGCAATTACAAGTTGTGATCTTATACTCGAGGGAAGATGGCAGTCTACATTGATATAATCATATAGTTAGTCGTGGCTAGCAATACATTGAAAATTTATCATAAAAATCAAAAGTCCAAATCGATTATATTCAATTTGACCCCTTTACTTCGAGATGCTTGATTTACTTAACTTATATATACGTATAAATTCGATTTGAAAATCAATTAAAAAAAAGCGACATCTTAACATTTACCTCTTCTACTGTCCAACAGTCGTGTCTCAAAGAAGGATCAAGATGATTCAAATACCGCTCTCTGATTCGTTTCGCAGATCGATTTGGAAAATTCTTGGCAATTTTTGGCCAATCGAGCCCTAGTTTGTCGACGAGGGCCCCAATTCGGGCATCTTCGTTAGGACTCCATGGGTCCAAATTTAACTCTGGTGACAGAACATACCGCCAGTGCTGTAAACACTGCACTGGAGTTCGGCCAGGAACCTAAGGTGTTCATGATAAGTGGGCGAATGTACGAAATAGGCCACTAACCAAAAAGAGGGATTTAAAGAAAAACAGGTAGAGTAAACTTGGGATACAACTAATTTTCACTTGTAGCGAATGAACGAAATAGTCATATTATGCCAAGATCAGCTTCAGATTATCGGACATGACAAATTTCGGTTAGAAAAATAATTAGGTGGCTTGGAAAAGTTTGTTACATCTGAAGTTCACTCTATATAATTAGTTTGAAAAAGATTTGAATGGTCGAAAGCATACATTGGGATAAATTTTCAGCTCATAATGTGTTGTTTTTGTTGAAAGATTAAATTTCAGTTTTATTTCAGAGGAGAATTGTTGGGTGATTCATAATTTATACAGTAGAAAGCCTACATGACTTATTTTGTCAAGTTTTAAGTTTGCCTAACATTTATCTGGCAGGTTCTGAACAACTGCATTCTAACTATATTAAAGCTTAAAAAGGCATATCACTCAATGGACAGTTGACAGCTGTAAATACGCTACAAATCATATTGATGGGATTTATTGCATAAAGAAATATATGTTGCTAGGTAATTTCTCCCTATACATAAAGTACTTGACAATTCTTGATATCGATGCCAAACGAAAAATCGCTTTTGTCAAATATCTACCACTCATTAAAATACTTCAACAGAAGCATTTTATTTATGACAAACCGAAATTCTTGTGCATTCAAAATAGTATTTTAGCTAAAACTTCTGGAACAAATACCATAAACCACGCTAATTTATTTCATGCATGAATAATAGCACGTCTTATCTTGATTGTCCTGAATTGCCTTTACCTTTTCTATAAAGTCTATTCTGACCTCTAACTTTAAATAAAACTAATTTACATACATTTAGGGGGCTTTATAGAATTGAATTTATTGATATCATCCTTGTTAAAAAAATAATTGTCATAATTTCCCAACTATTATGACTTGTGATGTTTAAAATCAAACTCACTTGTAAACTGAAACACAAAATTGGGTTAATTTTGTCCTTTTTGAATTATAAAATATATGAAAATAGAAAGATGTTGTAATATCATATACCATTCAGCAGCTGTTAATTATTAATTTTTAACTTACACACCTCTTTTGCAATATTCTTCCATCCTTGGCCATTATGACGCTCAACTGCTTTCATCAGAACTATATTTTCTTCATCTGTCCAAATCTTAATCTCTTTGCTTAGAGAAAATGAATTATCATCAAGTGTTTCGAAAGTTGCGCCATTAGCAACATTAAGGTTGTCAGAAAGTTGATCATCCTCTGCAAAGTTCTGAATATCGCTTTCACTTATACTATATTCATTCCTTTCAACATGGGAAATTGACAAATCTGGTTCACTAGATGAGTGAGCTAGTAAATTTATGCTTTCGCTAAGCTCGGGTAATTCGCTGCAATCGGATCTAGCAGAGACAAACATTGCACTATCTTGCGAAAAACTTCTTAAAGCGTGGCTGGTAGGATAGCCTATGTTTCCAGTGCAATATAGTGCGGAAAGAGAAGGGTAAGCAATCGAGGCCGGTGAGATTTGTAATGATTTCGTGGGATTATCTTGCTCGCTTATCAAACAGAATATATCTTGCGTAGCAATCATATTTCCAATTTCCTTTTGAAGCAATATTTTAGATTCTAATTTCGAGCTGCTTAGTTGGGTATCATCTATTTGCGAAGAATAAGTGCGTATCTCAGAATTCTGCGATGAGAAAATCCTTGGATTTGAGTCAGGGAGTTTTTTACTTGAAGCATTTTCAACAAAAATTGTAGAAAAGCTTTCGAAGTTTAAGGATGGGAATGAACTAGGTAGACGATTTGATTGTTGCCTAGATAAACGCGCTGATATATGGTCGTTTTGCAGTGGATAGAAGCAAGTACGAGCAGCAATCGAATCAATATCTGTGCAAGTTCCATCAGAAAATGATTTCATCACTTCGCTCTGAGTTATATGCTCAGTTTCTCTTGGTGATATTTCTGTCATGAGCACGTTTCAGAAGTCGCCGCAATAAACCTTCTATAGCTGAATTATTTTCAAGTATCTTGTTGAATCAGCAAACAATGTATTTTTTGCATTGTTTTATATCAATTTATTTCGTTTTATACTTCTATCACCTTTTCGAACGGTATGCATAGTTTCAGTATCTATACTTTTCCCAGAATTATTTTTCAACGAAAGGCCGTATCTATGAAAAGATTTCATAAAAAACTTTTTTTTCAAACATACTATTGGGCTGCCATTTGCTAAAGCAATGTGCATAAACATCGACTGAATTGCTTTATACCATTCACATTATTCTTAACATTGGCCAAAGTTCTATTTTGCTGATTCAAGAATTTTTAACTTATTTATTGGATTTCAATCTTTATATATGATTTATTGGATATCAAATGCACATGTATTAGCTTTTAGAAAAAGACATAAAAATGTTATATCTGTGTGGTATCATTGTAGTATCTCTATACAATAATATCTGTGTACATATTTCTATCTAAGGTAGACTGGGTATCATATGCATGACATATGCATACTGGAAGCTTTATTGGATGAATTATCTGTGTTCACATAACATATAAGTGGTCCATGCAAAGATACAAGCTTGGGTAAATGTAGAGCTTCTAATCCAAATATTTTCCTGATAATCCATTTATTGATCTAAATACACTTTGTAAAAGAAACTGAACTCTTGTAGTTGGAACTGTAAATTTTTATTGATATTGTAAATGGAATTCTGGCAAGAACTCTTGTTTCATCAATGTATTTTCCACTGTATTTTTCATATGCTAATATTTGTCTATAGTTCTTTATGATAAAGTCAACACCATCAACTATTTTTGAGTGTGACAGGTTACATATTAGCATTACTGATACCCCAACTGTTAATTTTTAACTTACCAGGTAGTAAGCAAGATATTGAAACTGTGTTCAGGTATCCAACAGGACGCATATTAGCACCTTCTTCATCTGTTGCAGAGCCAACAGCAAATCTCTTCAATGTCCAAAAAGTTATTTGTAGCTCTGTTGTTTACATCTTCTGCAATGAAGTTCTTGTGCAAAGTATTGATCATTCAGCAATAAAAAAAATCTTGATGTACTATTAGTAAACCTTAATGTAATTAGTTTTGCTGTAGTTAATCTAATGAATTATTTTTTAACGGATATTATCAGACAAATACATTGCATTATCATCAATTTCAAAGTAAAATGGATCAGTTCCATTAGTCATACACAATAAAAAGTTTCAAAGTTTGCATTTCGAGAACTGTAAGCAATTTTAATATTGCTTTAAATGAATTACAGCATCCCAAGATTTGAAATTCTTGATTATTGAAGATGTAATATCTCATCCTGAAGTGTAAAAAATAACTGAAAGAGTTTATCATAAGTAACCTTCAAAAATTATAATTTTTGTGTCAAAGGGAAAATTTTCGTTCCTGAAATCTTTATACACAAGATCAAATAAATTCATATAAATCTAATTATTCATGCCTCACCCCATATGATGAATAAAAAGTTGTATATAAGATTTGAAAGTGTAGGCAGTTTTTCTGTTGCACATTAAAATTATCACAACATATACTCTAAATCTACAAATATTGCTCTATACACAAGAGTTTGTTCTAATGTTTTCAGCACTTCTGTCAGGATTTGTACCTGTTACCACCATTATTCCAATTCTATATTACTAGCCATGATTTATTACCCACCAACAATATATGTTCAATTCTTGCTCTTCCTCTCAAACTCTACACTTCCACTCTGGTTTCATCTCCATTATTTCTGGCTTGTTAATTTCAACTAGAATGTGTGAGACAGATGCCAACAGGAAATGAAAATAGAGCTGAAGGTTAATGTTAAGACAAAGCTATATGCAACATGCAGCAACAGAAAAAAGTATGATTGATCTAGAAAAAGATACAGAAGTGAGTGTCAGGAATGTAAAATACAACATAAACACAAGGAATCTGTGACAAAATACGTATATTATTACATCCTAAATTGTGTCGATAGATGTGAGATAGTTTCATCAACACAACAAAATATCACTTACTAAAACTTGTTCTCATAATCAGAACTGAAACTTGTTCTCATAGACTAAACTGAAACTCCAACATGGTATCAGACAAAATGTACCGCAGCTACAAAATAGAATTAACTCCCTTAGGGGTTAATTCCTGACACTGAGAAAGAGTTGAACAAGTAAATATGTATTCTATTCAAGCGTTTTTGACACTCAGTTAGAAACAAGTGTAATATAAACTAACAGTATATGTCAGACATATACCATTGACATTAACTAAACTTCACTGTGCAATACATTATACAGTATGTACTCAAATCTACAGTACAAATCTTCAACAGTCGTAAATATGAAAGGAAACACATATCAGTTAAATCCGCATAACTATAATTGGTCAGGTTCTAACAGAACGTCATTTGCTACATGGTATGTTCTGCATCTATAATAAGTTTTTTTTATTCACCGGGAATATTCAAAGAGTTATTGTAACTGTATTTTTTAACTACACAATCCTGTACTACATTTTTGTGATTTTCTGATGATTTCAAATTATTCTTTGCTTCTATTTCCATTACATGAAGTATGCTTCAATAGCGGCATGCTCCTATAGCATGTATAATATAAGTCCATATTTTCAGTAATACACATCTATATTCTATAGTCTTGGTCACTTTTATTATTGCCTTATGCCACAATCCCAGTATTGTGACACCTTGTATTCTTTTAGTTTTTTTCAGTTACCACAAATCAAATTTCTACCTTTCCAAATTTTCTAAATCAAGCTATTTTACAATCATTTCACCAAGTGTCAAGCAAAATATCTCCATAATTTATTATCAGGCTAACGTACGCTCAATATTTCTTGAGATAGCACCTTATATAATTAAATTAACTCTTTCTGATTTCTTCTTGTATTACGCTGCTGTCAGGATCTGATGTTTCACCATGATCTGTTATGAAACTGTGACTCTATAGATTTAATTTGTCTTACATGTGCATTTTTGTAAAGTATGTTCTCTTAAAGTGTTCTCATTAGTGTGTTCTCATTAGTGTGTTCTCATATGCATGTGCTCTTAAGTAGTATTGTGTTGAAAAGATTTATTCTTGGCAACACATGGATAGCGATTAATGTATTATTGACTGTGTGTGTTTTCATTGGATTTCTAGTTGTGCTTATTACTGATTGCATGCATAGTCTTTAATCTAGTGATTTCTAACAGCTGCTATGCCGTGGTATTACATTGAAGACCAAGAAGACTCTGTCAGCTCATTGCTCGGCTTTACTTGCTTCTCATTATATATCCATACACAATACTATCTTTTGTTCTGCTATTGCTTGTAATGATTACTTGTTTAGCCTTCTTTGTTTGGTCAAATTTTTCATTTTCATCTCAAAATTTTCTCTAATTTCAGCAAGAAAAATAGAACTGGAGTATGCTGTTCTGTCACCTTCATAAATATGACCAGCAACTCTAGTAGTAGCTCAAGCAAATACTCTTAGACAATTTTTGATAGATGATAGCAGGATGTAAAAGGATTTTTTACTTTCTCCAGGACTATCAACCAAAAAAGTGTGTGCTTCTCCAGTATATTAAAATATCAGGATACTAGAAGTAATAGTTTCAAACAACAGTTATTGGACTGTTTAGTTGGTTTAAACTATTGTGAAGAAAAACTTGCCCCTCACAATCACTGTATTCATAGTCTGAATAATTTGTATCTGTAAAATGTTATTTTCCTTTATAAACTGGGAGATTATGTTTTTTACAAAATAATTATGATTTTAAATTGTTTGTATTTCCATTGACTGCATTGCCAGCAATAGTATTTGCAAATATCTGGATACAGATATTTTTTCATTAGAATTATTGCAATATAATTCAAACCTATTCATCAGAGTTGCATTCTGTGCTTTGCTTTTCATTTTTGAAGCAGTTTTTTTCCAGAAAAATGCACAGCTAATTAAACTGCACTTAAAATTTGGTCATGTACTTTAAAACCTAAAAGTCACTAAGCTATTTCTATGGATGAAATGTAACATTTGTCCATGCACTTTGAATTTCATTCAAAGTATCTAGTTGAGTTTTTTTGAAATTTTATCTGGGCACAACTATTACTTTTGCATGTGTACTTTCTAATATACTTTACTACTGCCTCTGATTTACATATTTCAACATTTATAGATGCTTTAAATTTTAAGCAGAAGTACATGTTGTAATAATGTGATGATGATTATATAAAATTTTTCAGTTCACAAAATCAAACTCTTCACTTCACAAAATAAACTTTGCTGTTTCTTTGATACTTTGAATAGCTACCTTCACTGCTTGCTATGCATTTAGAAAATAGTCTAGGATATTTGCGTCTTTTAGTTTACATGTAACCTGTATTGGGCTGTGTCAGGATGTTTGTTGGTCCTGTTATCTTTATAAAATATTATAGCATAACTGCTTAAATATGTTTGCCTATGTTAACCTATGATTGCTTGTGATCATCTATTTTCCAACTACATTTTGCCATTTTTTATTCTCACTTTTTGTCTCTTTTACCACATTGCACCTATTATCTCAATTTTGCTTTTATACCAATCATTTATATCTGCACCTTTGTTATGATCCTATAATAGATTCATTTGTTCTACGCTCATATATAATGCCGTCATATACCTTATGGTTCTGTGAAAGCTTCTTCACTTGTTTTCTACCTATGCATGTTCCATGTCAAAGTACCTCTTCAACAATGGTCAGACTCTCAAATCCCACATTACCTTTCAGCACAATAATTTAAACTCCATCTTCAACTAGTTGGATATTAGTTTAGAATTGTCATCAATCCTATAACTCCACTTTATTTGGCCTATCTTTTAGCTATTCTGCTCTACTTTTGCTGAAGTTAATTTCAAGGGATGCTTTAACTAATTCTAGAATAATCACAAGTCTGCTAATAAAAAATTACGGGTTTACTTACGGACTAAAAGATTCAGTAAGATTCACTAGAGAGCCAGTTTCAAGAGCACTCCAAGAGGGTATACCGCAGGAGCTAGCAGAAACATGTTAATTGTCCAGTCTTCTGTTTTTATTCACTCTTCTCAAGTTTAATAAACTATTATATTATATTGAATCTTTTTTGCTGCTGTTTGTTTGTCCTACTACACATTTGACTTACCCCTCCTGTTAAGCCTCATTGTCCACATAAAGGTATACACTAATATATTGTATTTTTATATCTTTCTCCTTCCATCCCAACAGTGATTGTTGACACTTTTAAGATTTTAATCAAGCATACAATATCACTAAAAATATTTAGAACAAAATATTTTGGTATTTGATGCCTGCATTTCATTATCCATAATATCATGCTTATCAAACTGAAAGGCAAGAAGTCTTACTAAAGTGAAAAAATGAATGATTTACGATTCAAAGCAAAACTTTAAAAAAATTTAATATCATGTAGCTACATAAATGTCCATTGAAATGCTTATTAAGACTCTTCTTTCACCAAAGAAGAAAAAATTGCTTTGGTAAATTTTGACATGAAAGATAGATTAGATTGCAGTTGATAACCCACAAATTGATATTATTGATTAGACTAAAAATTATTATTTGATTGTTTTATTCAAATACATTGGATGAGAGATGTTAACACACACCATCAAACAGAGTTGGTGGAACAGTAAAGCAGTAAAAAAGAAAATATCTCATTTCATGGACCATCAATTTCTAAAATATAAAACCATAATTAATTTTTAAATGGATGCTAGGCATCATGATGAAACAAGTGTTTAAAAAATGCCTGATTTATATATGATGATAATATTAGGAAAAGATTCTACCAGCAAAAAAAGCAACTAAAAGTGCAAGAATCGATAAACCCCACTCCTTTCCACTACTTTTCAGACCTACTAAAATTTTTCTGCGTACTTCACAATTTTTGCTACTTTTTTCAACACGGGGATGCTCATTTTCCGGTGAAGAGTCCAAATTATCTTGAGCCATTGTAATGCCTTCATATAAAACCGGTTTATTTATGTCAACCGAATGATCATTTAACAAATTTAGGTCATTTTGAGTACATTCTAGACTAGACTTGTCTGTATCCAAATGATTAAATATTTTGCTCGATTCACTTGAACTTATTCCCAATTTATCTTGGCCATTCAACTGGTGCAAATTTGGCCCATTAGATTCTTCAGAAAAATTTGTCTTTCTAAGAAATTCGCAGCCAAGATCAATACCACATTCATCGGACAGTCGCACAAGATATATTGCCACATCACTGATTTCTGTGTAAAAAATTAAGTCCAGAAGGTAATAACATAACATTAAATTAAACTTTTGACAGATAAATAAAAGAGGCCAAACATATTTTTAAAAATTTATCACTCGCTGTCTTTTCACTACCATCTTCGTCCGAACATAACCCACGAAATTATACTTGAATAGTACTGCTAGAAAATTGTTTTTTACTTATATCATGCGATAACATCGAAGAATATTATTCTCCGAACAGAGTTTAAGTTCAACTTCTCTCGTTTACAAGTGCATTTGATAATTTGTTGAAACAAAACATGTATTTCAAAATATTTTTTACTCTACAGTTAACTTCGGATACAATAAAACTATAGAAACCACTGAATAGGTAAGTTACATCCGAAAATCTGACACAGATTTTGTCACAATGACTCTTTAATTTATTCATTGTAAGCAAAATTGTTTAAAAGCAAATTCGTTAAAACTGACTTTTGTCGTAGTTACTAAAAAAGGTATTATATACATTACCTTGAGCAAGATGGTCTTTCTCTTTTTCAGTCCATTTCTCCAATCCGACAGAACATTCTTCGTCTGATTTTGAAGAAAAACAGGAGCACAATTCTCCAAGTTCTCCACTGAAAAGTGCATCATAATAGCTCATAAATAACATATCTACAAGTAGTAAGTTTTTTGTTACACTATATCACTTGGTTATGTTATTACAATATTAAACACTTTTCATTTTGAATTTCAACTCTACTTAGAAAATTCAAAAAACTTAGAAACAATTATTTTAAACTTCAGATACAAAAAATTCGATTTTGACTAATTTTCTCTTATGTAAAATAAACGAAAAAAATCATAGTGTCAAGTTCTGCTCTAGATTGTCAGGTAAAACGAATTGATTCGGTGGCAACCTAAAAAATTTATGTATCCTAGATTTAATTTTTATTTAGAGCTTAAGTTTAGAAATCAGCACAACAAATAAGATAGAATATTCGTTGACAGCATCAAAATGCCATGAACAGAATAAAACAAAGATTCCAAAATTTCCATACCAAAGAGCAAGACATAAATTTCGTGGACTGTGAAAGGTCATCCAATCTCTGTCCGTCACAAACTCAAAGAGTTTTATTCTCATATCCTCCAGAGTGTAACCTGTCCAATCTGTTGAATCATTTAACTTGCCTCCTTGATTCGTGCACTGTTCAGCATGTGGATGAAAACCCGTCACATTAGCGTAATGTGTGTATCGATATGACTGCCCCCTGAACAAATTAGAAGAAACAATTATTTTAGTATCTAGACTGCAAACACTATCTTAATTTTTTTTAACTTTCAGCAGAAATTCCAAAATTTTGCTTTTCATCAGAATTGACTCAGTTTGAGATGAAAATCTGTAGGGTATCATGTAAGGTATTTTTCTTCCATTCGAAACTTCATTCAATGTTGAAATAATTTCAAGAAATATCTTTAGTATAATAGCAATTGAGCAACACTAAAATTTCATGCCGAAATGATATTGAATTTGAATTCAGTAGTATCGGTTTATCGATTTCCTTAAAAAATATGCAATAAATTGTGAAATTATGTAGGGTGTTTATGGTAAAAATTTTTTATCAAGCATGAAAAAGACCACATTTCCCGAAAAGGTCCAACCTGTGACGAGCATATTGTATTGAATGGTGATCTGAGGAGCACTGCACCGCAATTGCCACAGCATAAAACATAAACTGCAGTGACGTACCGATCAACACTTATTTAGGTAATTAAAAAGCTGGCAAAAAATTCAAGTCACAGCAGTAACTTTGGGGAGAAAAAGTCACTGCTGAGGTCTTTGCCAATACAATTGAGATGATTGCGTGATAATCTGTTGTAATAAGCAGTAACACTAAAGAGCTAGTTTATAAATAGTGTCATTAACATTAATTTGTGCGAATGTATTCAAATCGGAATTCCCGAAATAATGCTATCACCACCAATACAGTGGCAAAATATAGTGGCAATTACCTTACTAAACTGACAGGGTATTTCTTAGCATTGAGCCCAATTTTTGCATTCATTGCTTTTGGGAGTACAATATCACACCTTTCAGCTAGTTTAACTATATTACAAAATATATCGCATAGCACCTAAAAACAGTGTACATTTGTTAATTCCAACACTTTTATTATTTATCATCAGTTTTTTTATATCTTAATGTCCAAATACTTAACATGCAAACCTATGATTTAGACAAATTAAGTAGGAAAATGTACTTAATCATTTAAGCTATTGAAATGATTAAAATATTAAATTCGAATTGAAAGTGAAACATTTTTAATGATCAGAAAAAGTGACTATTGCATATAGATGATACACCAAAATCCATTTAAAAGTTTAAAACAAAGAAAAAATTTACCTTGCCGACATGCAGACGGTCTTCTCTACTGAATTCAGTCAAGTTCGAATCACATTTTCTCCATTGAAAGCACTCGCAGAGCTATATAAACAAAAATAATATAATTTAAATTAAGATATTTCAAAATATCGACCCACCAAATGGAATTATTTCATAATAAATAAATAACATTGCACTTGGATGTAAGTACGATGGGCTTAATGTTTAAAGTATAGAAAAGGATGCTAAAAAATTTTGAAGTACAATAAATTCATCAATGATGACAGAGGATTTTATGGGCTTTGAAGAGGCAGAAACATGCTTGGATGACTTTCATCACAGAATCATGAGTATTTATTGAAAATGCACATTTCAGAATAATTCTAAAAGGTTAAAAAAGTAAAAGTAAAAAAATCTTAATGCTTGAATCGGTTATGCTAAAAAGCAATATGGTTTTACTGGTATACTGCACCAGAAGTCACACTGTATAAGACTCTAGAGTGCAAAATTTGAGTGGTTTATTCGAATTCCCAGGTTGGTACTTGGTGAATGTATGTCTTAACATCTATGATTTTCCAGCAAGACATATTTACCAAATAAATGAAATTTAGTTAATATAGCCAATAGAAATGATTTACAAATTAAACCAATTTTTGCGTAATCTTTTAAAATGCTGTGACGAATGTCCAATAATTGCACAAAAATTGCCTCAAACTGCCTATTAGACTTTCATGTATTAATGGATGGTTTTCGATTTAATATACTATTATTATATGCAAGCACCATACGTAGGCTACAGTGTGCAGATCCCGTTATTCCAATTAGTAAAATTTTCTATTTACCTCGCCGATTGCGCTAACAAGATCCAGCATAAGATTTCGAGTGCTTTCGATCGTCTTTTCATGAAGTGACAGAGTGGACACTGCCAGAGATTTTCTGTGTAAATATTCAGAACAGATTTTACAGGTTATAATGTAATATGTTCGAGGTAAAATTTTGATATCTAATGCAGCTTTGTGCGACGGAATGAAGCGCTCGTAAATCTTGCTCATTCTCAATTTTTGGTTATTACATGTCAATGATTTTAAGTGTAATAATAGCTGCAATAAGCGTTTTGCCAAATTTCAAATTATTCTACAATTCATTTATACATATTAAAATAGAGCAAAATACCTTACATCCTCGAAACTGCACGGAATCCATATCTGTCGCTTAGTACTCTCGTCAACAGAATGTTTCATAGTTTCCGAAGGCATACTTAATTTTTTAGAGCATTCAGTCGTCGATTTAAAAATTTTTTTCTTGAAAGCAATCGAACTGTCGAGAAATTAGGCGGGAGCATTTCAAAATATTAGTAAATCGTTTTGAAACGACTATTTTTTCAACAAAAGTTAATTGCTGAGACTTCAGGTTACTTCAGTTATTATTTGAAGTCAGGAACTAGCGAACTCACATCGACTTCACGTCCCCGCGTTGACATGATATTCCAGCCGTGTCTTCTGCATTGTAGCTAACCAAATCAAAATTTCAACTTTTATTCTGCGCCACTCACTAGTGTTATTTTATTTCTCACTTTTACTATTATGCTATGCAAGTTCTAGGGTCGCTCATCCAAAATAAAATTATTTATGGCTGTAAATGAGAAGATTCTCGAAGATACCAGTCAGCTACAAGTAGTCAAGAAAATGATGTGGATGGGAGTCAAGTATATGCGTATGTAACATTCTTAATACTGCTGTTTGCCAAAATGATGCATGATTTGCTACAAGAAAATGGTGTACATATTGCAATATATAATAGCATTTAATTTGAGAATTGCCTTGATTTCACTTTTTGGGAATGTGTAAAGCATTAAGATATCAAAAACATCTTTCAAAATCATATACACAAACATGAAGACAACTTAAAACAACTGAAATCATGCTATAATATTACTATGGAATTAAATTAATTTTTGAATTAGTCAAATAATTTCTGACAGTATTGGCCCAAAACATCATGCATAAATGCTTACCAGACCTAAAGATCATGTGACATTTGTGCAACAAGCTGTTTGGTATTTCTTAACAGAAAAAGACATGATGCAGAAAGTTGGAAAATACTAAAAAGCATTAGTTATATTCAGTCTAAAGAATCATTTAATTGAAATCAGCCCAGGAAAATACACAAAACTTAGGAGACATGAGACCAAAATTCAGTGATTTTTTTTAGCATTTACATCTAATCTTATCTTTCATAAGAAACTGTTTTTTAATTTTTCTTTAATGTACTTATGCTTTAATTTGATTCATGAAAACATGAAAAATTAGTCTCCAGAAGGATTTCTCAGTTAACTTTTTTTCATTCATAAATGCATATAATTACTGCATGCCTTAAACTAAAATGCATGCTTGGTTAATTATCAATTTACCATATTTTATCTCTAATGCTAGTTTTTAGTCCGTAAACAACTTTATTCAACAATATACATGACAGTAAGATCCATTTGCAAAAAATAAGTCTAATAACTACAAAATTAAAAATACTCTAGAGTATTAAAGATTTAATTGCAGTATTATCCTCAGCCCAAACAAGCTTCCAACAAATTTCAGCTTCAAAATATCAATTCATGGAAAGTGTAACTTGCCAATACAAACTTTTTATTGATTAAAAAAATTGATGAATTCAGTTAAATTTGACTGCCCAAAGAAAATTTTTATCAATTTCATAACTAAGCCAGTATGAAACAGACATATTTCAAAATTACAAAAATCTTGCAATGTACATATAGACATAAAGTTTTAAATAAAATTTCAAAATATACTTTTATTTGATCATAAGTATCTTGACCATCTTTTAATGAATACTCTTCTAAATACTATTATCTGCCTTTGGACCAGTTGTTGGGCCTAAGAAAAGGAGCCCAAGGTTCCATCAGCCTGGCAGAAAATTTGATCATTTGACAGCCTTGGGTCTTTTGCAAGCATCACTACTTTCCAATCAACGGATATTGTAATACCATCACTCAAAATATTCTCAATTACTTTGATAAAGTAGCCTTATCCTTCCGAACAATTTTGAAATATGACAAAAAAACTTGATCAATTCACAGCCAAAATTATAGAGTAAAAGTGAAAAGTATATGGTCTACTACAATAATTCCTAAATTTTAATCTGCTTATAAAATATGAGATCAGACCTAAAACATGGTTAGGAATTAATTTGTTAAAGTGCTATTTTTGTTTCATTGCTGTGGAATCCTACAAAGTTTTGAGGTGAGTCATTGTTCTATATATTAGACTGTGGTGACAGGCTATGGTGATGGGCTAGGATTATGATTTGTGTGTTGCTGTGAAGTACATTCGCTTTCAACAACATAATTTTATTTGCATTAAATATATTCATTTGCTGTATTTTTGTATCTTGTTTGTTTTGCTTAAGAATTCATGACAAGCATACTGTTTGGCTAGAATGGTAACATGAAAAGAGAGAGATTGAAAAAAGAATCGTATCAATAGCGAATTTTTAAGTGTTTGCAAAAACAGTTCTAGAGATTAATTTTTCGCGGTTAGGCTTAATTTTATACATGGGTAGTCATTACTCTATTTGCGTTTTTAAAAAAATCTCTGGTGTAGGGCCATTTGACAAGACGTTGTCAGCTCGATTAGCTGATAGGCATGAAAGTCTTGACTGTAGACAACCTGTAGTGATAGATTCTGTAGAAATTACTTTTTTTTACGAGAAAATTATTCGTATTCCTATCTTTACAAAAATATTTGTAATGTTTCATTTTCAGTCACTTAACACGGTTTAATACAAATTTGCCCGTAAAAATCGTAGTTTCCGTTGAGGGTCTACCAAAACTCGTAGGAGACACTAACCCTCGTTCTAGCTTACGCTCAGAAGACAGTCACCTAATGCATTTCATTAATAGTAGTCAATACAACCTGTCAATCACCTAATAAGGTAATATCTAAATAAAATATTAAAGTCATGCTGAATCGGTCAAACGGGTATAGACATGCTGGAAATGTAGAAGTTGAACCTCTCTCAAATGGCGCATTAACTCGCTCTCAGTCATCAAATTACATAACATCCATGCAAAAGTCTGATATAGAAGGAGTTTTATTGAAAAAGAGCGGAAAGCGAAGTTCTTGGAGTGAAAAATATTTCGTTCTTCATGGAAATCATCTAGAATATTTTAGCAAAGCTGCAGACTCAATTCCAAAGAAGTCAATTATACTAGATTCGAAGTGCACTATTGGACCGGTTACGGAGATTAATCAATCTGGAAAAGTTACATTTGGCGTTAAGATTTCATGGCTTGACCACAAACAGGTAGGTCGTTGATTCATTAATGAATTTTCAATCGCCCGGAAAATAGTATTTTGTCCAATTTTTGTTAAATCCTAATAGAATAAATAGAATGAAAGCATTTTTATTTTTGAAATGCTGAGAATGCGTTATAGAATTTAGAATCTTTAGAAGAAGCGCACATCTAGCATCAATTGATTTCAAAATTTCGTCATTGCTTTACGGCTATGCAGCATTTTGATATAAAAAAATAGTTCTATAACAGTAAGTTTCGTGTTGGTATTGAAAATTATATACTCTCTCAAAACCATTCAGAGCTGTTTTGAAGAGTTGCTTCATGGCCTGAATCGTTCAAGTATACTTCCTCAACTTTAAGATGCTATGAGCCAAACTGGCTGATCATTCTTTGACTAATGGCTGTGTTATTTTCAAAGTATTTGTCTTGATATAAAAATTCTCATTTAACCAATAAAAGAAAAGTAACAGGACTTTTTTTGTTAAATAATTAGATACTCTTTTATTTCTCAGTGATTCTGATGTGAGTCTAAAAGCGAACAAAAGAATAGAATCTGTGAAAATGATCATTGCATATACTAAAACTTGCGATGATATCCTGACTTTTTTTATTGTCATTCTACTATGCAAGTATTTTAATATTGAATAGAAAATAAGTTATAGAGCTATCTTGTTGTAAATTTTTGTTTTCCCTTGGCCGGGTATTTTAATATTTGAATGGAAAAGTCAATGAAGCAACAGCATCTTTGATTTTTTGTGCAACTTGAAACTCATACTGAAATTGAGCCACGAAGTTGCTGTTGGTTTTTGTCAAAGTTTTTCTACATTTCGAATCTTAAGAATAAAATAGCAAATGCTGAAGAAAAAGATAGGGTGAAAGTAAAATGAATTGTGAACAATGTATAATGCAACTAAGACTTAAGAATGCTTCAAGATAATATTTTAGGAACAACCTATGGCTGTACTTCAACAAGGCAATTAGTTAACAATATATTTGTGTCGTCAACTAGTCGGTATCAATATAAAATAAAATATAAACATAAAATGAATGGCTAGCGCTGTCTTTGAGAGTTGTATTCATTTAGCTGAGTTTTTTTAATATATTATATTGGTTTTAATATATGTATATACTATAGGACGGGGGAGAAGGAGCTCAGCTGTCTTCCCCAGTTCATAGTGATAGTCAAGACGAACAGTCAGTTCCTAATAGACAGGTTACTGAATTAACCACAGATGCCGAAATTCAGCCCCTACAGAGCCTCATAGAGAGGTCAGGAAGAGGGGTGACAAATGGAAATTCGGTCAAGTAATTGTCATTTTTGATTATTTAATTTAAATATTGAAACAATTGCTTAGTATGAGTATATTTTATGGAGAAAATGAAAATACAGTAAACTTCGGATCTAATGAATCTGTTGGTACTACCGAATTAATGTTACATCCGAAAATCTGAAGCTAACTAGAAGCAATCAGAACTTTTTCTTTTATTTGAAACGAGTGAAAATGTAGTCAAAGTGAATTCGTTATGTCCAAAGCTTGCTCTATTTTGTCACTGAATAATATTATGCATTGTTTGGGCAGATTTAGAATAACCGGAAAAGTATATATTTCAAATTATGTTTACTGATATTTTTGATTGCTTATTTTTAAATGAAGGTCTAAGCTTTGGAAATCATCTCGCCTACAGAGGAAGCGTAGTGCTCCGCTAATTGGTGCCAATCCAGGTTCTAATACAAATGCAGAATGTTTTGCTTCAATGTCAGCTTCAAATGTTGCAGGGAATGCGCGAGATGGACGAAAAGTTGATATTCCTTATGTAGAGCGAAACGAAACACTTAAGCAGATGGTACAACAGGAGGTATGTGCTAAATTATGCTTTCTTGAAATATGCAAGGTTATTAAAATTCTCTATAAAATCTGTCCAATTCCTACCATGTCATATGCATCTTTCATATCTGATGATACATATTTCATTCATTCGTTTTTATACGGGTAGATGTGTCATAATTGCGGGTTTTCAATAGAATCGAAAAAAAGTGAGTGACTATTTTCATTATAGCATAATTATTTTAAAAACTCTTAACATAACTTACATTTTTTAAGTTCCATACATATAAACCATCAACAATTGTTTTATCATGGATTTTTCTTAAAAAATTCTGAGTGAATGACAATTGCAGCAATAAAGAATATAATTGAAAATCTAGTTTTGTAATTTTTTTGTACTAAAATATATGCATTTTATTTCTTTTTTTTAAGAATTTTGTGCATGGTGGAGTCAGGATATATAATAATTGAAGTGATTTTACAAGTAATGATGTAATTTTTGTCATTTTTTTGTTTTTAATTTGATATTTTTTATAGAGGGAAGAACGTGGAGCGGTAGCTGCTTTGTGGAATAATAGACAGAAGCAGAATGAAAGGGTACATGCATATCATTTTATTTTTTTGCTAGATAAAAATATCTAAAAGACTGCATATTGTGCTGGCAACTGCATTGTGCTCTAGAATGTCCTACAGTGATTTTAGAATAATTTTTGTGAGATAGAAAAACTTTCACAGATTATATCACTTGCTGTTCATTTTTATCTTTATTTGACCATTTTATTATTATATACCAATCAAGACAATTGCCCCATCACTTACCAATTTACAGTTTTTCTGTGCATATACATATTGCAAATACATGCCTCTACCTGTTGACTCCTTCATGCTTCTGGCAACTCGTAGCGGTGTAGAGTTTTATGCCTATTTTGAGCAGCATTGCTTAGGTAGGGAATCTTTCTGGGGGGGTCTTAAAAAGGTCACTTATTTGCAAAAGAAATGCACATCCTTGATAAAATAAATCGCTTTCAACATGGGAGTTGGTTAGTCTGCAGATCCTTAAAAAAATTAGTAATCCTTCAAGAGGTTTGACTTTAAATCAGGACAAAAGTCGATCCTAACGAATGCTTAAATTCTATCGCTGTTTAAGCCTGGGGAAAGAATGAAAATTGGCTGTAAAGTAACTAAATCATAAGATAGAATATATACTTTTATTTGATGATTAGCTGTAATAGTTATGGTAACAATGCATTGAATAATTTAGAGGTTTTTTAAATGAAAATTTTAGTAGCAAAGGCAACTTTACTTTTGGCCTAGATGAACAAACTCTTTTTTTGTTGCTCTCCCATTTTGGAGCACTTTGTGGGAAGCCCTTTGCTGGCTATATGAAACTAGGCAGTCAGAACAAGATTGCCCTGTAAGATAAATACTTTAAATTCATTTTTGGGAGTTTTGCCCTTCTTTAAATTGGCATTTTTGGGTTGATAAAATTTCTCTCGAAGGACTATTTAGATCAAACATTTTATAACATTGAAAATATTTGTGTGCGTGTAATAGGAAGTTGCAAGTGAAGATGATGATTCTACAGTTAAAGCTGCTGCAGATGCAAAACTCAAGGCAAAGCTAGCCATGGGGATGAAGGTATTTTTTCTATAAATATTGATAGAGCAAATGCAACCCAAACACTATACAATTCTGTTAAGGTTGGAACTGTTTGATAGTAGTAGACCCATTTCAGCCGTACAGCCAACTTTGGATATGACGAATCTTTCAGTATTGTTGAATTATTTCGCTACATCCAAAATTTGTTATGTCCGAATATCTGTAGCTGAACTTGGTACAAAATAGCTTTTTCATTGTTACTGAAACTTTTTTAAGCACCGAACAGGAGCTAGAATCAAACCGAAAACCAAAATCATTTAAATATACATATAAATATGGATTTATAAGTATGTATCTATTTGTGCTCGATATTTTTACGATGCCAAGGCAAACTTGCAGTGAAGCATAAACTAGCATGCATGTGAGATCAATTTGTCGACTTAAGCAAATGATTACTTAATTTTTTATTGCTTGTTTTACTTAATTATGCATCTTTTTTTATTCCAAATATTATCGAAGCAATTGAAATGTCCATTCAGTAATTTATTAAATTTTTCAGTATAAATCTGCAAAAAACCTATTTTTCATGAAATTTTATAGCAAAATCTTCATACTAAAAGTATTATAGCCAACTTATTTATGATTATTGATTATTTTAATCTAAGTTATACTGTATACTAGCTCGAGAGCTCCTATTTTCAATTTTTTCTTTGCCGTGCTGTGGTCGTTTGTGTGTTGTACAGTAACAACTGTTATGCAATAACAATTAATGTATAAAGATCTTCCAGCATAGATGTAAGATAAACTATTTTGCGCTGTAATGTCATAAGCACACCATAATCAGTAGGTCACTTCACTTTTTTAATCGAGTTTGACTAATTTAAACAGTTTTTTATCCCTCACTTAGCTTTTTGCTCTTCTGAGTTTATCTTCCCACGAAAAAAGTTTTAGAATGTTTAGAAGAGAACTACATTGCATGTACATTGGATTATAGTTATGATGATATTAATACTCGACTTCTCACACATTTAGTGCACATCTTCAAATATTCTCTTTTTTATGAGTTAATTGATGCAAAGCTTTAATCTGAAAGTGTCATGCCCGGCATTTTCATGATCTTTGATTATTTTAATTAAAATTCATTTACAGGTAACAGCAGGGGTGACAGCAATAGTCACTTTCGGCATGGTTACCGCTGGTATTGGTGCAGTAGCTGTACTGCCTATGTTAATAGGCTTAGCTACCTCAAGTGCAGGAAGTGCTGGTTATATGGAGTATAAGGTATGCACGTATAGATTAGTTTTGTACTGCAATATTTTTTATGTATGAACGATTGCTGTAATCAATCCTATACTTTGTGCAGGAATAATTAGCATTATTAACACTAGTTTGTTTCAATTTTATTCATAGCTGATTTTTGAATGATTTTCAGCTTTTCTGAGTAGAGTTATTGAATGCAAAAATGATGCGGACACGATGGTTGCCCTGCAGTAATTTTTTACACGTAACTGACACTTTTTTGTCTCTCTAAAAATTAATATAAATTGTTTTATAGTGTTAATAACACTATAAAACAGTAGAGTAGTGCCATAAAATACAGGATTACTAACTGTGCATTACTAGTGAATACGAAAAGTCCTGTAGTGCATCTATGCATGAATATGAACGTTTTTTCGCATGCATGTATATAGAGTAAACTCGGAATGCAAAAAGTTTGTCAGGACTGCTGAATTACCTTACTATGCCCAAATCCGGACCAAACTAAAAATACTCAAGACTCTTGTTTGTTTGCTTCATTGAAAATTTGTTAAAAGCAAATTCTTATATCCAATGTAACATATTATACGTGAGTATCAGTATTTTTTAAATTTTTGTACCGATGTTGATATAATATATATAGAGTATTCTAAGTTCTATTTTAATATCCAAAGCACAGTTAAAGGAGTAATTTGTATTTTTTACCTTTACATACTGTACATATTTTGTTGAAGTATTGTATAAGAACATTTGATCATATGCAATACTATAGCAATGGGTCGAAATTTATTTCAAAAGAAACTGGGCATAAATAGAGGGTATTTTGATCAAGATGTATGTTGAAATATATATGTGATCATGCTGGAATCTATGTAGGTAAATTTTTAGCTGTGAATTTTGAACTTGAAATGAACAGAAAAGGTACATAATGATCTGTATAATTTTTTGTTGATTATCCGTTAAAAGGATCATAAATATAAACTTAGCTTGTAAAATTTTTCTTGATATGGAGTTATTTTTATGTATTCAGAAACGCTGTTTCCTATGGAATCGTTCTCCAATCCAATTGTCCAGCCCAAGCAAAGAAATAGCCAATCTATGGCATGCCGCCCTTTTGAATGCGGTTGCAAATTGTTCTAATGAATCTTCAATGCGAGATTTGGATGGATCTGCCCTCTCGCCTAAGTACCGAAATTTAAAATCAGCTAACCGGTTTGACGATGTCAACATACGAGGCCGAAAACTTTCTGATCAAAGGCCACCTTGTCTATCCGCAACAAATTTAATTGAAGTTGCATCAGTACTCGAAAAGAGCAGATGGTAAGTTCAAAAAGTTAAGATTCATCACTAATGTATTTAATATGCAGTAAAACAAATTTAATTAGAAACGAGTGTTCACCTATGATGAATAAATAAAAATTTACATGTTTGTTCCAAGTTTAGTACGAAATAATGGTTGTTTTGAACGATTCGTTATTTTACATTAAAACTATCCAAAAATGTGTTCGTTTTCAGGAAATTTGCAACTCTGTTGCAAGGAATCAGAATATTTATAGAATCAGCCAGACAGTCCAAATCAAAAGATGTGCCGGAGAAATGCTTTTCATGGTTGCGCGGATGGTCTAGATGGTCCCCTAGTTTGATTTGTAGAATTGCAAAAGGAGCCGCAACGCGTGCTATGGGGTCTCTTTCCTCTTTGGTGCCAATGTTACGATGTCAGGTAATGCTTGAATACATTCATACTGGTCCATACATGCATGAAGATTTTGTCAATTTATCTATTGTAAGCATGGGTGGTATTTTCACCTTGGTAGCATAACGGCCATGAGTAAAATGAATCAAGTAGAGCAGAATCGACAAAATTAGTACAAAGTAAACTAATTGAATTACTACAATGTATACATTTATTACAAAATTTACATGTACAAAAATGGTATATATATATATATGTTGAAAATCAACCTATGTCATATCAAATATTTTATCGCTTTTTCTGGGAATATATGTATTATTTGCAGGTCAAAATGACTAAACTGCGAGGCTAAATCTTTTCCCCGAATGCTTGTTGATTTTAATCGTAATGTATTATGCTGTATTTTCTATCAGTTAGTGGTGCGTGCCTCGCCTTTAGAGACTCTGATGGCCCTACTAGCTGGTCAAGAGGCATCGGAAGATAGTTTTGCAGGGGAATTAACTGGGCCTGAAATGGGTGTTCCAGACTTTCAACGAGGGGCAGTGAGTTTTCATTTTTCTCATAATATCTATTCATATACATTTGATATTCAGTAAATCGACAGCTCTACACTGCACCGACCTTCTTTTGCTGGTGTATCGCAATATCTCTAAACTGGTACATTCAATTAACTGATAGTTTTTTGTGTAACTGATATTATCGGTTTATCGAATATCATCTGTATTTATAAGTTCGTTTTATAATTAAAAACTCATTTGCATTAAATTTTCTTGCTCTTTTTAAATATAATAAAAAGAGGGGTTCAACTGTCAACTTTAACCAAATGTACAAATTGCTCTGCTAGAGTATTATATATTCAGTCCCGACACTATCAAACTGATATCCTAACTGTGCAAGAAAAATCAGCAAATAGCTAAATTCTGATGAATCCCTAAAGGAGGATAGAAAGTCTATAAAGCAAATAGAGTAATGGAATAGTGAATTTTTATAGATTTTGCTAATGTCAATATTTCGTTTACTGTAGGCATCATATGTAATTTTTGTTGATGATCTGTAGGTTACTTTAGGACTACGGGTATTAGAAATGTATGATGATAATACGGATGTGGTTGAATATTTAACAGCCCCAATTCGGATTGCCCCGGGCATATGGGCAGCACCCAGGCAATTTTGCCTCGCACGCCACTGGCGGCAGGATCGCAATGGATGTTATGTTGTTTGTTTAGATAGCACGCCTCACAGGTATATATGTATACATGTTTATACATTGACACATTCATACTGATAGAATCACACATGCTGATATATTCGTAAATTCCAGTATAAATACAAATTTTTCATTTTTCTTTTGAAAATTCAGAATATGTATTTCCTTCAAAAATAAACTTCATACGTAATAAATTCGCTTTTGATGGATTTCCACTTATCACAGATAAATAAAAAGTCCCAATTGTGTCCAAGTTCAGCATAGATTTTCGGATCTAATGAATTTCAGAAACAATAAACCCATTCGGTGATCCCGACAAATTCGTTATATCTCCGAAATTAAATGTTTGCTCTTTTTATGTTGTTTCTAGATTATGCCCCAAACCTCCTAAGGGATATGTACGTGGTACAATGAATTCTCTATTTACTATGGCACCAAGACGAATATCTAATGCTTCCTTAACAGGTACGCTTAAAGTTATCAATGTCTTTTCAAATTCAATTCGAAACATCTAGTACTAAACTATTTTGTGGATTCGTGTAGATGGTCGAAGGGTTCATATTTTTCATTGTTTATATTTCAAATTTTTTTTCGGCTAAAAATAAACTATTCTTTTTATGCACAACAGCATGTCGCTAATGCTGAAAAGCACACATTTTAAATGTTTAGTTCATCTCAAAATTTTGAATATTTTATCTATAGAAAATTTCAGTATAAGTGTATTTTAGTAGTTGATGATATTCTTTTAATTTCTTCTCTGGCTTATATGACTTTTTATATCCGCTAAATATGTATCATGAACAAGTTTGTTTTATAATACTTTTGAGCTATATTTCTGATTACAGAAGTGCTAAGGATGTTTTCCGGAATCCGTTTTAAGTCGATGATCTAAATTTCCTTACAAGTACACAATTCAATATATTATACTAGTCGGTCTCAATGTAAATCATGCATTGCTAGTGTGAAATTTAACAGTTAAATATGTCTTATGCGTTTGCATATTATTTTTTGTACATGTCGGATAACGCTAGCTATTCAATTATGTTTGCATAACAGCTCATGTTGATACTTATTAGTTGACTATGCATGCATGTTATATTGCAGTTTTTATTGAAGCACAGCCATAGATATTGCTGTTCAAATATTGTTCTGAAACAATCTCAAGTTGAGGTTATATTTTGTATGATTCGCAATTAACATTATTTTATCTTACTCTTTTCTATGTGCTTTTTTATCCCTGGGATTCAAAATATTGGAAAACTTCAACAATATAATACTTGTCGTGCAGGTGTAGCTACCCCAGAATGTATGCTGACTCATTATCTTAGGGTTGATCCATGCGGCTGGATTTGGCATTTAGGAGGGTTTCAACAGCAGTACGCTGCTCAGTTGTTGCTGCAGGCATTGGATATTCGAGAAATAATTGAAGCAGAGACTTTTAATCAACCTAGTTTATCCGTGCAATCAGCCCAGATCGTGGTAAGTTGTACTGGAAAGCAATATGGCAAATATTGCAGAAATGTTTACTGGTAGCAATATTGAAATAGGATATTGTCCTTATTCTACGCAATTAAATTGAAATTTACAGCCTGTTACAATGAGTTTGAATTCTGATATTGCCAAGTATTCTGTTTTGTTTTATATTACTATAAAAATAGACCAATATCAAATGTATATGCCTTGAACTTTGGATATTACATATTTGCTTTTTACAAATTTTGCTTATAGCCAATGCACAAAAAAGCCATTTCGTATCAAGTTCAGCTTCAAATTTTCTGATATAATGAATTTTAGATTTATTGAGTTGATTTGATGGCCCTAGCAAGTTTTATATCCAATGTTTAATGTATCTATATTTTTCAGAAAGCGAAGAAATCTCATACTACAAACCTTTTCGAGTCTCCCCCGAATACTCCGCCGTGTCTCTCATCAGGTCAAATTCGGTCTCATTCAATTCTCGAACAGAATCCTACTTGTCCTGAAGAGTTATGGGGTCATATCGATGCATCAAATTTTATGCTTCGAGGCAAAAATTACTTGACGGACAGAGTGAAAATAGCCAGTGAACCTTCTATGTTCGATTTGAAGGCAGTCGATTTGTTTCAAGTAAGAAAATTATTCCTTAGGTATCATTTTTACGCAATCAAATCAATGTGTAAAGTCAAATGGGGTTATGAACTCTTGGGTAAAATTGTGTCATTTTGTGCATCAGTGCCTGATATTCGATTAGCCAATATTTTAATTATTTCGAGGCGTTTATGTATATGAGTAAATTTGGCTTTTGATATAAAGCATGAACAGCATTTCTTTTTCAATTTAGATTAAAGATTTCTTAAAATGCAGCCGTTCATCACAAATTATCTTAGACTTGGTGCAAAAATTATGATTATAGTTGTTTTTATACTTAAATTGTAAGTTTTTTTATTATTTTTTTATTTGATCAAGTTTGGGTTTTTGAATACTCCGAAAAGATATTACTGGAGTCGTACAATTTGTAATGAGGTTTAATTTCTATATTTAAGTGTTTCAAAAAGAATATAAAAATATGTTTTGCCAGTTAATTTGGCCAATTCGTGTTCAGAATTCATAATAAATCATGATGACAAGTACTGGGTAGCTATTTTTCACGTAAGGTCTTAAATATTTTCTTTCTCTAATTGTCCCTTGAAGGGGTTGAAAAAATACCATATATATATATCGACAACATTATTTTGATTTTCAATGAACAGCAGTAGAGTAAGAGTCCATAAAGAATAGAATTATTTTAGGTTAAAGTACAATTATGCTTCAATTTAAATATCACATGAAAAACTATTCTATAAATTTATATTCAAATAATTGCTATTATACTTGATGGTATACTATGTAACTTATCAGCATCAATGGACATACTTGATACAAACTATCTAAAAGGCAATCCGAGTCATATTACTTTTAATAAGTAATTTTTACCAATATAAGAAGGGATATGCTGAAAGATATTTTTTCAAAATTCCATTGTATGTTTTATACTTTATTTTGTAAAATATTTAATGGTGTTTGATTTTTTAGCATAATACATATTGGACATGAGATTATATGGGAAATTTTTTGAACATGAATCGATCAATAAAATAAGTTACTATGAATCTAAATGGAAATAAACTTTTGGAGTAATACAAAGGCGATTCACGGTTTGCTTTATGTCAAAACTTAAATCTTTTTGATTTACGAAATTGACGATTTGTGAATTTAGTAACCTCTTTTTGAACTAGAAATGCATTTAAAGAATTCAAAATTTCAAAAATTGCATCAGGTGGATGAGCCGATATTCCATATTACGAGCGATCCGGATAACCGAATTCAGCGTGCACGGCGCGCAGGTGAAACTGGATTTGTATGGGCAGTTCAAGTCATGATTCCAGGTTCGAATTTCAAATTTTAGACCAAATATTGCGATGTGTATTTAAAAATTGTACATCTATAGACGGATCAGGACTATTTCTTGCAAATGACTTTTACAATATTTTAGAGTACTGCAAGTAGTTTAATGCATGATTGCGTATTTTTAAGTAGTAGAAATATATACTACTCAAATCTTGATAAGTTCTAAGTGCATTTTTTTACTTAGTTACGATTACTATATTTTAGATACTCTTAAGTCGCATGACATTGCATGCCAAAGATCTTTTAAAGCAGATGAAGAACTCAATAATGCACCATCCAAAATATATTCTGAGCAAAATATTAAGCCGAGCACAATATTTTTTTTAGCATATTTGCCTTTTTCTATAAATGCACACCTATCGGAATGCTTTTTGAGTGAAATATTGTTCTTAGATTAATTATTTTTGTACACCAATTTGCCTTATTTATACATTTTTGATGTGGGCATGGTAGATGTTAAAAGCACAATTTTGTATAGTTTTTTGGTTGGTTACAATTTTTTGCGTAAGATCTACATATTTATTGCTATTAGTAATAACTTACAATGAGTATCATGAATCGGATAGAACGAATTTACTTTTAACGAATTATCATGTATAATGAATTAACGAAAAAATTGTATTGTGCAAAATTCAGCTTAAGATTTTCGGATGTAACGGAAAAAAAGATTTTTGTTAAAAAATAAAAGAAATATTAGTTTGAAAATTTCTTAAAATATAGAAATTGCTCGTTTCAAAAAGCTATAGGATTTTATTACTTCTTAACTTGCATAAGCACATAATTCTAAATATAAAATATATGCTTTTGATTCACATGCAAAATTTGCTCGATACAAACAACTAAAATTATCATTTTTTCTTTGTTTGTGAACATCATACTTCTGGTATCAAACCCTATTGGTGCATAAATTTCGGTTCACATCAAGTCATTTAGATAGATAGTTGCAGAAATTTATAAATATATTCTGTGATTTCAAGAGATTCCTTATGCCCCAAGTTTGCTGTATTTATATATTATAATATTTGTCTGAGTACAGGTCCCCCTCACTATGCAGTTGTAGTGTACTTCACTCCCAAAAACAACAAATCCATGGAATCCGACACCCCTTTTGGTCGGCTCGCTAGGTTAGTTTTGCTGAATGGTAGCTCAGAATTACTCGATAATCGACTTAAAATGGTGCCCAGAATCACTGAAGGTAATTGGCTAGTTCGAAGAGCTTGTCCTCCCACTCCTGCTATTCTCGGGACCAAATTAAGACAAGTTCATTATCGAGGAGATAGGTATAATATATGATAAACTTTGAATATTATGAATTCGCTGTTTACTAATTTTCACTTGTAACGAATGAAACGAAAGGTAATGCTATGTTTGGATGTAACGAATTAATCGTATTTTTTTCTATAAAAACAGATATTTAGAGACAGATCTCGAAATTGCAAGCAGCAGTGTTGCAGCAAATATCACTCGTTTGAGCGTCGGATATGCTAAAACTTTGGTGGTCGAAATGGGCTGGACAATTCAAGGCGAATCAGAAGAACAATTACCTGAAGTTCTATTGGGTGGATTCAAAGCTGTTCGGCTTGATCTCTCATTGGCCGAACCGTTCAATACTGTAAAGGATAAGGCAAATATTGCAAGTTAAAATGAATCTACTGATGAATGGTTTATTTATAAATTTTCTGGATTGGCAACTACAGTTGTATTAGCGCGTATAAATAGCAATTCGAAATGTACATATTGTTTGGGTCAGTTCTTTGATATGCAGTGCTAGAATGAGGAGTTCAGAACCAGTAGCTTGTCTATTCGTATGTTTAGTTTTTGCGATGAATTCAATATTTATACTGATACAGATAGTAAGGCAGGTCATGTATGTGATGTAATTATAACTTTTTCTTGAGATATTATGAAGTCACAAAGAAGTGAACATACATTATCCATGTTGACGTTACTCTAAGTCCTGGCTATCTATGTCCTACTTTAGTCTAACCCGAATTTTATTATATATTTTGTATAACTGTCGGACTAATAATTATTATTTTCGCCTATTACTACCGCTCTGTACAAATTCTAACGTTACTACGCCGAGGTAAAATTTATTCATGGTGATAAACGAGATGGTGGGCATTAAAATCTGTAAGTTAAGATGAGAAAAATGTACATGTGATTCAAGTAAATATTGTTTGCATGGGTGTACGCTCCACTTGCTAACTTATTCTGTCGTTTACTAAAAATGATACAGAGGTTGTATACATCAATCAACCATATTATTGATCTTCATAACTGTCTTGATTTCAACTTTGAGAGCATGTTTACAGCATCATCTAAATCCCTACTATGTGATACTATTTAAAGCCCTAATGAATTGCATAATGAGCTACATACAATAAGCCCAATGTCATTCAATAGTTTGAATTGACCTGCATCACAATTTAATGGGATCATGTTCAATTTGAAATATTTTTTACTACTTATTCATTGATACATTGTTATATTTGTGCATTTGCCAACATTGCAGACATTTTTTTGTTGTAAATATGCTGCCCTTATTAAGTGAAAGAAAATGCTCTCAAATCAAGATGACTCAGAACATTACTTTTCTCATTGAGAATGTAAAAAAGCATATTATTAGTCATCTGCGTTTGCCGTGTTATTGTACATGGCACGATACCCAAGACTTGTTAACGATATGGCTGTTAAAACTCCAACTTGAGTTTAAAATTTTTCAATTGAACTTCATATTTTGGTTGGACTTTTTTGCTTTTATGGCAACTGAGTGGCATTACTCTTATGTGATAAAAATTCACTTCAGGCAAATTGACTACGCATTACTCATGAAAAAGTGACCTATATTTATACAAACTCTAATTAGGAGTGACACGCCAGACTTTTTCTAACGAACCGTAATTATGACCAATAATTAAAACCTAACTTGCGTCATTAGTAGTTTTTATATTTTAATATATTTAGTAATATTTTCTTTCTCACTTAAATTGTAATAGATGTGTCCTAAATCAATGCAGTAGTTGTCGATATGTCGGAAAATTACTCCATTGCTATAGGAAATAGTTTACTGTATGGCCTTGCATCTAGGAATCTATGTTTCCGTCCCCTCCGATCTTCTGAGGTCGGCATTGCGCATGATCTTGAAATGAAAAGCTTTCCAGCTGATGAAGCCGCTAGTCTTCCGGCATTTTTATTCAGACAGAGAGAAGCGGTATGTTTTCTTATTTATTTATATATGATGGCCTTAGAGAATTCGTCCTATTTATTTTTTCATGCTTAAGAATTCTTTTTAAAACATAAAAATCTGAGAGCGGCTGTTTTGCCAATCATGAGTAAAATTTTATCTTAGGCACGCACACTAACAAAAGTGTGCATATACTTAATGCTGTTTGCTTGTTAAATTTTCATGTGAAAAGAATCACACTTCATTGAGCATTATCATCTACGCTTACGTAAATTAAATTGACTCGGCTGGAATTTACATTATATGTTGTATTATGAGATCAATAATGCACAAGTGGTATGGGTAACTAATTACCAATCTTGTAATTTTGTTTTTGATGAAATTTGCAAGTAAGAAGAATGATGTCATTCTTTATTTTCAAGGGGAACATGGCATTGATAAATATATATATATATATGCAAATTTTACCAATCTAGCAAACATTATTTTCTATAAAAAATCTATATATTTTTTACAGGAAATAGTGAAGTTGGATAATAGCCTATTTTTTCCGTGAAAATCGATACAATAATTATTTTTACAATTTTTGAAAAAAATCGGTCGCACTAATTAATAAAGTTATTTTGAAACCTTTCAACATTCATTGAAGTGATATTTTTTAGTTATACTGTACAGTTATAAAAGAAGGGATAAATGTATAGAAGTGAGTCCTTCTACACTTGCATCGTTCATTATTCTCAAATGAAAAAAACGATTCCTCAAGTTAAGGATATTTTAAGGAACAAAGTCAATCAATTTCTAATTGTAAATGCGAAGATTTTTGTGAAGACCAATTGTAACACAGAAAGTGGTTTGAATAGGGAAGCTTTTTCTGGGCAGCATTTGATAAAAATTCTGGGGATTTGGTGGGTCATGTGTGTGGAACACTCTGCCATGAGGGAAGCTTAACTCACGAGACTATGGACTCTCATGACTCAAGTGGGAACACCTTATGCATTCACAGGTTAGTTTTTGATTCTTATACGGAAATATTTGTTAAGTATTTTTTTTAATTACTGTAACATTATAGTGATAATCAAAACTAATTATAAATACTTTTTAAGGTGACGAAAATTCGGAATTTTTAGAAAACGACTGTAATCATGTAAATTTTTGGAGACCAGTATAAAAAATTGTTAATTTTATCTTTCTTTATTGTACCTTGAACAAATTCAGCTATGACACACTTAAAAAATGCTCTATCTTAATTAATTTCCACCTTTAAAACATTAGCGATGTCAGTTTTTCAGATGTTTCATAATTGCAAGAGTCATATTGGTGAACTTGCATCTTCTTGTTTAAGTGGTCAGTTGGTATGAAACCGTTCCTAATAAATAATTGTTCTATATAATTTCAGTGTTGCCGTGCAGAAAATCAAACGCCGGACAGGAATTGCATCATTGATGCTGAATTCTTATATACACGCTATATCATATTTGCACTCGAATGTATCAAAAGTTCTTCTTCTTTCAAAAGCTAATCTATTGTCCCTATACTCTAAATGTGGATTTCAGTTAGTTGGTTTAAGTTCTGTGGTTCATGGAACGGATTCGTGGTTTGAACTGTCAATGGATTTGAATCAAAGTGAACCAAGAAAGGTTCCATGGCTTTTGGTGGATGCCTTTTCATCGGAAGCATTCAAGGGAAATCCTGCTGCAGTTTTTTTCATGCAGAACAATGGAAATGCCAATTGGATGCAGTCGGTTGCATTCGAATTAAACCAATCGGAAACTGCGTTTGTGGAAAGAATTGTTCCAGAACATTTTGATGAAGGCAAGTTTGGTAATTTTTGAGAATATGAGTTAACAATTGTAAAAATTTTAATTCTTCTTGCATATTTACATGGAGCACTATATAACAAAGCTTTGAAAAGTAACGGCTCAAATATTAAATCAATGGTCAAATGAAGAATATTAAAACAATTTATGACAAATGGAACAATTTTTAGGATCACTTTCTATTAGTATGTATGCATCTATTTTTCATGCTTGCTGATATATCACAAAGGTAGTACTCTTTCTGCCTATTTAAAGAATAATAAAAATATAATGGTTTATATTGAAAAGGCATGATGATTATTCTTTGTAAAACCCGTCACAAAATTTATTTTTCCTTACCGAATCATACAATAGTGCTAAGAATCAGCTTTATAACAGAAAATACGAAGGTAAATCAAAATACTTTTTACAAGCTCAGAGCATACGTTATGCTGACGATGCTAGCTGCAATTTATCAGAACGTAAAACAATGGCTTCTAACATTTTATGGCTTTACATTACGAACAGTTTTGATGATTTTTATTTGAATCGGGGGGAAAGGAGATTAAGGCATGGCCATTTCAACTGTGTAGATATGTAATAAACTTGAGACGAAATGAATTTGCTGTTAATGAATTTTCACTTATAGAAAATATAATATTGTGTCCAAAATCATGTTCAGATTTTTGCACATAATTCTGGACAAATTCATTGTATCCAAAGTTTATTGTTTATTAAAGTGATTTTTAGTGAAAATATAGTTTGCTCCTATTTTTATTTCTAGATGGCCCCGCTCTATTTGAATTGAGATGGTTTACTCCCACCACAGAAGTTGATTTGTGTGGTCATGCAACACTCGCAGCAGCACATGCTCTATGGCTCACAAAACGAGTCGGTAGATCAATATCTATACATTTCTCGACCCTTAGTGGAATTCTTCACTGTAGTTACAATTCAACAACTGAAGAAATTTCATTAAATTTTCCTGAAGAACCTCCTAAACCCCTTGAACTTTCCATTGACCTTCACGAATCAATTGGAGTGGATAGCAAAGATGTCATTTATTTTGGACGGAACCGACTAGACTTGATTATCGAAGTTTCTCCTGAGGCATTTGATCTAAGGTTTGTTAATTTTAGTTTAAGATACAACTAGCCGCACCTAGATATATTTATTTATATTAATGCAACTAGTATAGTATACTAGCCATTACTTTAAAATGCAGTTACAAAATAAGTTTCTAGAACAATTCTATGTTGAAGTATATTTGTGTACTTCAATCAATAACGTCACTTTTCTTTTTCTATCTTCTCTTTCTGCTATCTCTGCGTCAATTACTCATCTTAAGATCAGTAATTTTCTTTAGTTGGTGGTATTATTTTTTCCCATGACTTTGTCTTTTTCATCGTAGATTACATCCTGATTTTGAAAGACTTAAAAATATTAATATATCTCATCGTGGAGTTATCGTGACCGCCCTATGCGGAACAGATGGGGTTGATTTTCGAAGTCGGAGTTTTTTTCCAAAATTTGGAATACCTGAAGACCCAGTAACTGGCAGTGCACATTGTTGTTTAGCTAGATATTGGGCTGATAAACTCAGAAGGTAAATGTTTCATATCACAGCAGAGTTGATTTTTTGAAAATTAATTGTGCTAGAGCTAAATCAGGAAAGGATGGGTGGTTCAAGTTATGAAGAGCTTGAACGAGAGGAAACTTAATTTATAATTGGACCAGCAATAACTAATAAAAACGGTTCAAACGTCATAAAAAGAATAGTTCCTTTTCAATACAAAATATTAAATTTAGCTCTATACCTGTACAATCTTGTTTCTGAGTACTAGGACTTTAAAGGATTGAAGCCATGAAAGTTTGAAATTTAACTAATCAAAGCGTGCCCAAATAATTGCAAACATGTTGAGAAAGGTCAATCTTAATAATGAGTTGATATTAGCTGCAAGATCACATTTCAGAATGACTTTGAAAGATTTGAAATAATTTTACGGCAAATGCTACACTTCTACCGCTCTCTCCCATTGTAATGTGAACTGTGCTAAATGGAATTTTTGTTTTCTAGGGATGAGCTTGTGGGATTTCAAGCATCTAAACGAGGGGGCTTTGTACGTGTACAATTGCTGAGAAAGGAAGGAAGAGTATTATTGAGTGGAAAAGCTGTTACTGTCAGCCATGGAAAATTTTTCAAGTCTAATATTTGATAATTATGTATTGATGCATGTGGAGTTGTTTACTTCAATATGAGGTGATGAAACTTATGCGCATTGCAGAATATATGGACAGATCTCAGATACTTGCAGTATATGTGATAGTTAATGTTTATTTATAGGAAACCAATAAAAAGCTACATATCCATCTTTGCTATCTGTACTGGTTCGATTTGCATACTAATGTAAGTTGTCCTGGTAGACATCCAGTATAATATCCATTTTTGTTGACTGAATTGACCTCTAAAGGTTCAGTTTTGTGTTTATTGTAAAAGTAGAAAATATCTTGAATTTGCCATAACAAAAATGCAAGATAGAATTGCGAGCTTAGTCTAATAGTTATGGATTACATTTAAGGCCAGGACTCGGCTATAATCTACTCATGGCAGCTTATGCCATTGAGCCTTTGAAGTGAATTTCTTGGCGTTTAAGTAGTGATAAAATAATTTTCATACAGGAAACGTAAGCTATGATTTCTCTTGAGTTAGAAATTATGCATTTTATGTTCAATGGTCAATTTAACTTTTTAATTTGCATTTTTTGACCTTGCGTATGCAAAAAGTCAAAATTATATAACATTATATATTTGTATGGCAATAATAAATCGATTCCTTGGAAAGTATTCATTCTTAAACAGTGGCATGCAAAAAATAGTGGTCACGACACTTTATCAAAAAACATCATTTTCAGATGAGTGCGCTTTTATGTAAATTGCTCGAATGAAAAATAATTAACATTTTGTAAAAAGTAATAAAATTGCTTAATAAATTCTGAATTGATAAAAAAATTCATTCTTATAATTTTTTGGCACAATTCAATTCTCTAATATGAAGCTATACTTTGTTAATTTAAGTATAAAAACTGAATTTTTTAACTGCAATCATATGGAACTTTCATTTCAACATGATTGAAAAAAAGTTATATAAATTGGAAGATATGAAAGCTAGCAAGGTTAGTTTTATCACTCAGTACGATGATGATGCAATGACACAGTATTTAAAAGAGTAAACAACATTAAAAGTAATTGTAAATAAACTTGAACCATGCAGTTGAGTGAAATGATATGCGAACATCATTATTGTCAGGATGAATGATAAGTTTATAGACTGTATTCTTACCAAGGATTTGTTAAGAGTGCAACTCACCTCATTTTTTATCAACAATAGATTTGGACTTTAACTTGTAAGTCATGCAGCTATCAATCTAAAAATGTAGCCAGACACTGTAAGAGAGTATCATTAGTTTTGACATGCAAACTTCCCTTTCTCATTCATACCTTTTTGTGGTATACAACACGGTTAATGTAAACATAAATCATATTTTTATGTTCATGCACCTGCAAAAGAAAATATATTTGTCAACAAATTTGATGATTCCCGTATAACAGTCAACCAATAGCAAAGCATCTTTATTTTACTTTTTTTCTGTTCATTTTTTATTGCTGTCATTGTAACAATTTTTATATAATGCTATTATGACATTATTATATTTGCATGTATTAAATCTAAGCTCAGTTAGTGTTTTCAATTACCTAGAAGTGCTCATCTTAAAATACACTTATGTATGAGCTTAAAAACTAATACACAGAGCATGATAATGTATAGTAAATTCAATTGGATGTATCCAAGAGAGGTGTACTAAGAAAAGTACCTTCCTATCAAGATTTCTATTAGGTACTGCTCCAATTCCCATTCCAAATGTGATCCGTGACCCATTCCTGTGATCCATATCCATTTACATTTTTCTATGTAACTACACGGTTCCAACTTAACAGTTAACCTTTGCAATTTTTCTGGTCCTTACAGAAAATCTAAAGAGGTTATGTAATTGCAATTTTGCAATTGCATATTTCCAAACTCTTTTCTGATGTTTTTCAATTCACTCTACACTTTTTTCTTCTTCTCCCAGAAGTACACTTCCCTAAGCAGCACGCTCCCATAGTGTGTGATAAATAGTGTCTATAGCCAATTAGTACACTTTTGTTCTTTGTCTTACCTTTTCTTTCTTTTCGTGTTGCCACATGCTGTGATCACCATCACAGCATCTTGTATATTTTAATATTTCCTTTTTCTTATCACTTCCTGTTGAACAGAAAACCTGGTTGGACTGCAATTATTCTTTAGATGCATATGTTCTGTATTGATTAATATGTTCTGTTCCATTTTTTTAATGATGCTCCACAACCAACCAACGGGAATGTGTCTAGTCATCAAGTTTATGCTAGTCATAAATAATTCTCATATTTCATGCTTATGCTTTTATTCGTTAGTGAAAACACACACATACAAAAGTTAATACACTTACTTTTCTTTCTTTCTCATTCTTTTTTATTGCTGTTGGTCCATCTCCATTCTTTTGTCAACTTTCCTTGATCTATTCTTTCTTGCTATTTTAGCTTTGTTTTCTTTGCAAGTCCTAACAAAACCTCAAAGTTATAGTACAAAGCACAAAAAAGTATGTCACTGTAATGTATGAGTAGACAGATTGAACTTTACTCTTGTCATTTTCACTTGTGCAGTCAAAAGCGTATGTCAACTATTCTACATAGCCACGGTTACAGCAGTAACTGCTTTTAAAATGTACACACTTATCGATATGTAATTTATTTAAAATTAAATTTTTACTGTGAGAAAAAAAGCTCATTTGTTTGCATTAGTTGCAATGATATATTTACTTAGTTTTGCCTAAACCTTCCTGCAGAATCTCCTTTATTGCATTAGTGATAATTGATTGTTGTCACTGCAACAGCATAGTACTGCTTTTTTACTGAACTTAAGTTTGTCCTCTTTGTATAGTTCAAATAGTTCCTTGACAGCTACATGAACAAGTTTCAATAATTCAAATGGTTGCTGCAGCCATTACTTAAATTTAATGTTCCTCAATATTCAAATCAGTTATAGTCTTATCCTCAAAAGAAAAACTACGCTACCACAAACAAATGAACGAGATTGCTAATGGAACTAAACAGGTTTTAAAACCTGCGTATAATCTAGATGTCGATTCATCCCAGGAACAATACAAGTTTCTGTTACAGCTCACATAATTAATTTCTTCAGTCTCTCGCTGATAATACTGCGCATTTCACTTTGAAGGATTCCGAACACTACCGATTACATATGACTGATAAGAACTGACAGCTTTAAAAAATTGTAAGCAAAAACAGAGCACTGGCATTCTAAATATTTCAATTTTAAGTGTCGATGTTATCATCATTATATTCCTTTAAGGCTTTTGCCAAGAGATTAAATTCTGTAATGCGTTGTAACTATCGTACAGCTCTATTTCAGCAGCACGAACAATTTCGGGGGCAGCGATTTCGTGCTTCATTAGTGTATCTGCTTGAGATATTTGCTTATTAGTCCCCTTGCTATAGTGTGAAGTAGCATCTTTCATTGCAGCCCTCCAATCATAGCTCTTCGACAAAGAAATAACGAAACATAAAAATGTTACCAAGGGGTCATAATAAGGTAGCAAATATTGGTTTTCATAACAAAAGGATAACATCTTAGCGACGAATCAGAAAATAGACTAATGGGGAAAGCTAGTTTGGAGTAATTTTTAATCCAGTTGCTTAAACGATAAAATTTGACTTTCATTTTATTTTATTCCCAAATTTTCCTGTTTAAAATTTTTGAAAAGTCTGTTTTACACTTCAATAACCTAAAAAAATTTGAAAAATTGGTCATCTTGAGCCCAAAAAATAATAATCATACCTGATCATCTTCAATCTTGAAATGAACTGTGTATAAAAAATCAGGAACTGCTTCTGGGAGTTGTTTATAATCTAAAAATGCACCATTTCCAGGATTGGCGGTATAAGCTTCAAAGGCAGCCTTATCAAGTGACTACAGAATTCAAAAGTCTAGTAATTTAGTCAAAAACTAGATCATATGAAATCAAACAAATGTTATAATTTGTGTCCACAAAGAATTTTTCATCGAAGAAAATTCTTAATTTCGTTATAGATGACGAGATCAGTAGAGATTCTAAAATTTGCTTGATTTTAAAACGAAAAATCGATATTCAAACAGTTAAGGCCAGTACTTAAACAGTTCAAATCATAGTCTTACCAGTAACCAATCAGCGCATATTTTTCCTAGTTTTTCCATTATGATTGGGTCAAGTGGTTTTTTCCCTGATGTCATACTATTCGCTTTTGCCCGAATAAAAAAATCTCGACTTTTTTCTGGATCCATTTTAATTTGTTGAAGCCCTTCTCGCACACAAGGAGCCCCTAACTCACCCCTAAAAAAAGTATACATATATGGCAGTAAATGTTGGAAATTACAAATTTGTTGGAGCCATCAAATTATCTATTGCATTCAAAAATCTGATGTAGAACTCGGTACAACCTTTTTTTTATTTGCTAGAAGCGGAATTTTGCTGAAAGTAAATTCATTAGTTGTATATTTTAATTGCATTTCAATAGCAGTAAACATAAGATATAAAGTACCCTTTGCTAACTACCAGTTCATTTCAATGCAGATAATTTATATGTAAATAATATTGTTCTAAAATTTTTCTCAGTATGTGCCTTTTCAATGTACTTTATAGAAAGTTTCGAAAACATTCAAAACTTTAAAAATATTCCTAAGTCAAGGATAATCCTATAGATAAAATTGACTCATTGAATTGGGAATAACCGGGAAAAAATTAATATACTGAGCCCCCCAAAAGAATAATTCCAATTTGGATTTTAACATTTGGGGATAAAATAGCGTGTGGGCATTCAGTGAAAAGATAAGATCCGATCTTAAATATTTGCACTATAAAAATTACATTTTCGACCTATCCAGTGGCTAAAAAATAGAGAATATGTATTTAAAGAATTCATAAGATTTCGGTTCAGATCTATAGATCACTGAATCCGTGTCAAAAAGAATGAATTTTCTCAAATACACAGCTGCGGATATAAAAAAATCGAACCAAAATCTAGTATGTAAATATGCGATTCCCACCGAACACATAATAACATGACTATAAATCGAATGAAAAAAATTCATCCAGTCATAAGTATGTATACATGAACAATAACCCTTCAATTAACGGTGTAAACATGGCCTGTAAAAACACCGCTGCACTAATCAAAACGCATGAATGATAAAAAAAATGATCGACTTCTAGTAAAAAAGTGAGTTAAATGTTCACCCACATTATCCGAAATTTGGTGCAACTTAGAAACTGCATATCTACAACATACTAATCACAGGGATTCCTGCATTTATATATATATATATATATTACCTTCCGATATTTGAAACCATGACTTCAACTGGATCTCGAAATACGTAAACCCAAGGCACTTCAGGAAACATTGATGTAATCAATGGAGAAAATCTGTAAAATATTTTGAGCAAAATAATATTTTAATGTATACTTATATCTAAACGTATGTTTACAGTAGTCGTCATATTAGATATATGTAGTCACGAATATATGTGCATCTGTACAAAAATATCCCTAGAATAGATTAGCATTAAAACGCATCAACATAAATGAGCACATGTATGAATAAAATTGAAACTTGAGTTTTATAAATAAGATTTGAAACCTAAAAAATATTTATGATTGCATGTTGGTGTTATTGTAAAATATGGAAAATTAAAGCTTAAAAGCAAAATGCGTTCATGCGTAATCATTCAAAAGTGTTAAAAAAGAAATTCTGACATCCACAGCATTCAGTATTAATAGCATAAATATGTTGAATTTAATAGGAGTACATCACAGTGCGATCACTTTATTGCATTACTATGGACATCAGCAGCAAATTTCGCTTTCTCAAAGCTATGACGGAGCCCCTAAATTCTAGGCGAGATTTTCAAGAATCTAAAATTTTAGCGTTAACAGCACTATCATACCAGCAGCATAATTCATTCATTAACACCAAATTTTGTGAGTTCTATGTACATTGTAGTTATGTAAATAACTTAAATTTTGAAACAATAAAAAAAGTTTTATAATCGAGTAAATATATATGTATATATGACAAATACCTTGAATTTTGAAATTTGAAAAATAACCGTTTATGGGGCTCGGAAGGGCCTCTTACTCTTGAAAATAATGCAAGTAAGCCCTTTATGCACTCTTCAAACATATCTTGAGTCATTTTAATGTTCGGGTTTGAAGCATCTAGAAGTTGGTAACCAGCAAAAGTTCGAAGACACTGCAAGTAAACATATGTATGCCCTTTCACAATTAAAATTTGTCGCAATCACATAACTTGATAAAAAAAATCGATGAAGTATAACAGATGTGTAAACAGCTGAGAGAGAAGATGTCAAAAGGCAGTGTGATATTATAGATTGAAGTACAAAATTATACGTCAACATCGAATTGTTCTACAAGCTTATTTTGTAACTATATTTTCAAGTAATGGCAAGTATAGCAACTGGATTACATACTATACTAGTCTATTTCAATATGAACTAATACGACTAGATAGGGCTAGCAATATCTTAACGCTAGCATGTATATCAAAAACTTCGTATATGACAAATTTGATTTCAACAAAAAAATGAAAAATGCCACATTGTATCCAAAGTCAGCTATATACAGATGAATCTAGTGACCCCCTTGAATCCATTTGTCAATTCTAACAAATAAACGACTTAACTCAAATTAATTATAGTTAGCCTGCAGATTTGTTATCTCCAAAGTTTACTACGTATCTTTATCGAATAAATGTTCAGATGACTTTCAAGTAAATTTAATGTATTTTGTCGACCACATTAATAGAAAAATTACTCTGCCAAATTGTATAATATACTAGTCGATATGAATATAAAATAAATATACAATAAAGCCAGATTTGGCTCATGCAATATTTAACATTTTAGTGCAATTTCATTACTAAAATTATACATGCACGTATGTACCTGTGTAGGAGTCTTAGATTCAGAAAAAACTCTATTTTCCGGTAGTACTGCAAGTTGATTGGCTACAAGAGTTGATCCGCAACGTGTATCGTGAAATATAAACCCTCCAAATTCAAGTTGATTCGCATTTGAGCCAATTTGTTTCTAAAAGAGTAATTTTTTTAACAAAAAATGTACTTCGAAAAAAATCGGATATTGCTGATATAAAAATCAAAGTGACTTTTCAAGCTATATGTATTCAGACAAGTTAAGTACAAGAAAATGCCCATAATATTTTAATGTTTGTATGTACTCTAAGCTTTTAAATGATTATAAATTTATACTCATATCCTCTTGAGTTTATGCATGAATGTATGCATATTATATTTGTATGCAAGTCTGTATCATTATATTGGCATGAATCAGTATGCTTTTATGCACTCACCAGGATCGATGAAAGTCGTATAATAACAACTCTTCCCTCTTCAAGTGTCGAAATCCTATTACACTGCGCCTTTTGAAGCATTTCAAACATCGGTATTTCCCATGGCGCTTTTTGATATGCTCTATAGTTGATTAGGCACATCTGAAAAACCAAAAATATACTGAATGCATCTTGAAGTTATTCAGCCCGCATGGTATCAAAATCAACCAATAAAGAACAATGCCTACCTTATCACTAGTGACATCATTTTATGCCATTAACTATTGTCCATAAATATACTTTGTAAGTAATAAAAACCAAATACTTTTGAATTCTCATTATGACACAGCATTTAGCATGGACCTAGAAATGGTCAATAATAGCCAACATAAAAAATTCGAAAAAAACTATTCCGTAATTTAAAATGTCCATAAATCTTTCATATTGACATAAAAAAGGACAAAAAAGTAATTGCAAAAGTTAAAAAATAAATAACTATCCCATAGTACCTTAAATTTTATTTATGATACCAATGTTTTTTATCGATACAAAAATATGGTTGATATAGCCTCCATAATGACCCAATGGCTTGGATCCGTTAAGCAGATTAAGTCAACTTAAGATACAAGAATGATGTCAGCCTGAGATTTTGCTTGGTGGCAATATGATGAAGAAATTCAGAAAAATTGAATTCTACTAAGAATAAGTATTTGTAAAGGCATCACGGATTCCATTAATCATCGATTGATACGATTTCCTCTTGGAAAGGATAAGAAACTCAACAAAGTTTGATTTTAGATAGCGGCAACTGAATTATCCAAGTATTTAATCAGCAAGTGCAACCATAATTCGGTGTGAGGTATGCAAAAGAAAAAAAAGTAATTTTTAGTAGAATTTTACTAAAAGGTACCTTGACATATGGCCCATCTTGTAATCCCATACCTCCTAAATCTATAGGTAACCAAATTGTGCCTTTTGATATATCTTCTCTGGATAAATCTAGCTGATTAACTACTTTCAAAGGCTGAAAATAATAAAATGAGATAAAACAAAATTGATTCATATAATTCATTCAAGATTAAAATAAGCGCACACATGAATTTTTTTAAATCTGTGCAATTTATTTTCATAAAAATGAATGTTAGCAAACTATAGAAAAAACATAAAAAATGATATTTTTCAAATGCACAAATAGTCTTCGAATCAATATTGTAACTCGAGTTTTCCAATTAATGCGTTTAAAAATTAATTAGTCAGTCAAACAGATAAGTAACTTCAAAAAATGAATTGTAAAAAAGTTGCTGAAACAATGAAATTTGCCTCTTTTTATTTTCAAAAAGAGGTTTTATGCCAGTTTAAATATTCGAAAGGTCTGATTTTCGATTGTAAAACTTCATGAAATCTATTTAGGTCGCTTTAGAAAGCACTACCATCTTACCCTGTTCATGACATATATTCATATTATTATAAACTTATTCCTACTACTTGTTGGTCTTTTGGAGTTTAATAAATTTAATATGAAGCAATTCTCTAGGGACCACCAAACTAAATTGATATATCCAGAATTTGATATATATATTAAAAAATCTGAACATTAACTTGGTATGATATAATTTTTAGCTTACTCATTAAAAGTGTTTTTCACATCCAAATTTACTGAATATAGTATTGCTGCATTTGTAAACCAAAATGAAGCCCCATGGTGCTGCATTCGAATAGTACCCTTGAGTTACTATTTAACTTGGAAAATGTAATTTTTCCAGGAATGACGAAATCTAAAAGATCATTCTTTCTACATATCACATAGCAACACTTCGGGAAATAAAACATTTCATATTCTGCATGCGTTTTGTTCAAATAGCACCCTCGTACTTTTCTATTTGACGTTTTTTTGTCATTGGATAGGATGGGCTACATTAAAATACAGATTCAAGTTCCGAAAGTTTAAAATTCAATGCAGTTCAAATATAGATCATAATGATTATATTCGAAGAAAGACAGTTTCTAAATTTGGCTCTTTATACAGATTTTATATCTATGTCTGAAAATTAAGATGTGCTACTTCAAAAATATACGTATAGATTGTAATTACAGATTCTTTGAATTTATAATTATCGACTTTTATGCATAAACAAAAAATTCATCTTTCTTACCGCCTGTAAGTGATTCCAAAATTCATTTTGTGCATTACTTTTTTTTTTCGAATTCTTGTTTGTCAGGTTAGCTTTAAAAGGTTTGTTAGACATGTCGAAGTCAACAAGCTCTCTGTGCTCAACTTTATTTTGCTTCTCATTTTGGCAATTCACCGTTAAAAGAATCCTGATAAATTAGAATGAAGAAATGTCATTGAAGATGGCAATGCGAAGTGGACTAGCAATGCATTAGATTTACAAAAATTTTCATCGTAACATTGAATTTTCCAAACTGAGCAAGATAAGAAATATATATTGACAAAGAAATTACAGGTTAATATGCAAACGTAAATTGTACGTAGGTATTTGAAATTCACAATAAAATAAAATTAACTTGGTGAATGTACGTGATTTCAAATAATACATATGCATTGGAATGAAAAATTCAAAGAACGAATATACATATATATATATTTATATAAATAAATACTTTATTTTTATAGCAATTAATGAAATAAGGCTTCTTAATCGGCATAATTATAGCATTATTACACTGTAACAAAATGATATTTATAAGAAAATATTATACTTGAATTTTTATACAGCTAAGGAATGAATATGACTTGTATCTCTTGAATGAAACTATAATTCTTATGATTAGGGATTACTCAAAATTCATAAGAACAAAGATAAACATGGTAAATTCTATTGAACAAAATAAGAGAGTAACACCTCAAAACTTAAGGTACATTTTAGTACTTAAGCGAATACGATAAGAATTCTCTACAAGTTGAATATTTTAGTAAGAGTACTTACAGTGAAAATAGTGCTGCGGAGGATACAGACCTAATCGAAATAGCTTTCATCTTAAATATTTTTTAAGTTGGTACACTTAATACAGCATCATATCGCCAATATAGTAAAAGAACGTGTCAAGGAACTTATGAATCATAATGAGAAAATCAATTCTTAAGAAGAAATTTCGATAAATCTGTGAATCACAGTGTTCTCATAGAAGGATTTAACAGGTATATACTGCTTTCGGAATAATAGTCTGGGGCTAGATATAGTCGACACTGAACCTCGATAATTTCGGTAGTATATTCAAAGAATAATATTAATGAACTTCCTGATAATAAAGTCTTTCTATTGAAAACGCGCTTTAGGACGCATCATCGAGGACTCGAAAGATTTAGATCGCAAATATCGTAAATATCATTTTTCATCGTTAAATATCGTAGATAAAAATGGCCGCTTGGACGTGAATCGTTTTAAAGAAGTTTTGAATATATTCGATGAAGAATGGATTCATTTGGGCCGATATTCGCCAGTGCCCACTGCATGAAGATCTCCTGATTGTGAGGGATCAGTAAGTTTATGATTCAAGTCAGTTCATATTTTAAGCCAAATAAATAGTCTCAAGTTCAGCATAATTTTGTGGAAGATTAGTGACACATGTAATCTTGTTAAGACTTAAGTAGATATAGTCGCACGGGTTTGAATCAAGCAACAGTTCTTAACTTTCCCAGTAATGAGATAAAAGCATTGTTGTATGTTTTGTAGTGAATATTCATAATTAGTACAACATTGATAATAGTAGCAGTAGTAGTCCGGGTGCTAGTATAATTCGACTTAATTTGTGTAGTTTATTTTGTATTGTATTGTTTCCGCTGAGTGGCAGAAACAGCAACATTAAATTATACGTATTTTCCATTAATCTTTTCTTGTTTGCGCTAAAACTCCTCATGGAAAATTAGAAATCTGTCCTTGTTCTGTTTATACATTTGCCTGGTTCGTTCTGACCTTTTTCCGTCGACACGCTTGATTATTCAGTTCCTGACAGATCTATTCTCAAGGTTAGCTGCTTGTGTATTATTAATTGTCGCATCAAATTTTTTCTATTACTTTGTTTAAATAAATGTAAATCTACTCCTGTTCTACACTTCACCAAGGGAAACTTTTCTTATACATACCTTTACTTTGAAACTTGAACTAAAAGAGGCAAATTCTATAACAATGATTTTGTAGCATTTCTTTTACTTTTGTATTGATTGCCTGAAGTCAATTTGTCCATGAATGCATCAGGATTTCTACTTGTTACTGTTACTATCTCATTTCAGATTGTCACCGACGGCCTGTTACCTATTTCTATTTTTCTAATTCTAGTCTACGACTCTTACCTACAACTCTACAATTCCTACTTAATAGTTCATCACAATCTTAAATATTATTGCACAATTGAAATGTAATTTTCTATGTGGAATATTCTATGCTTACTATAAAACTCTTTTTGGTGTCTCATGGAATGTCAAAGAGGTTATGTAATTGCATGAATGCAATTACATAATTCCAACACTTTATTTTGTGCTTTCCATTATTTACCTTTTTCTACTTCCACCTTAGAAGTATACCATCCCTTTAATGACATGCTCCCTAGCACATGTTTGTCAGGATCTGATCTGTTTCGCCGTAATCTGTTATCAAACTGTGACTCTATGGACTTAATTCGTCTTATATGTGTA
>JAULBW010045453.1:0-60714 GCA_032358265.1 Vaucheria bursata
GTTCACTCTTCATAAGATTAATATAACTTATATTTTATTAAATCTTTTTTGCATTTGCTGTTTGCTTGCCCTCTGCCTACATTGGCATTCACTCTACCTTAGGTACCAATAAATGTATTGTATTATTATATCGTCTTCTCCTTTCTCTTAGCATAATTATAAAAACTAGTCTGTAATATTCAATAATATTATTGCACTCTTTAGTAGGTATTGGAAAAATCTAAGAACCGAATGAGCTGAATTTAAGAACTGCTGTGATAAATAATTTAGACTAATACATGTGCATTAGTCTAAATTATTAACCTTGTCAAAATTAAAAGATCAACTCAAATTTTGCATATATTTATCTGAAAAGTATTGGTTTTCTTGTATATTCCCATAACTGCAACCTTTTGTTTGACTTGTATAGGGTCTAAATTAATATATACTACCAGTAATTTTATTTTGATTTTTCTCATTCTTAGAGAAACATTTCTCTTTTCTGACACATGGATTCCTCCATCTCATACTTTAGCAAAAGTCTAAAAAACTCAAAGGCTCTTGTGAATTTCTTCAAGCAAAATCTGTCAGCCTGACAAAATCTCTACATCATGATTTTTATGGTTAATTCAAATTGCTTCAGCTTCAGATATATTCAAAATCATATTTTTTTAATAGGCACTTTTCCTTTTGTGCCAAAAAAACTAAATATTTTTCTGCCCAAGCTTTCCAGTACCTCTTATCAAATTACTTGTACAAACAAATAGTATTCTACATAAATGTAAGGTGATGAAATGCAAAGTTTCATTGAATACAGCAAATTCCATGAAAATTCCTACAAATTTATTTTGAATTTATAAATTTAGAAGATTTCCAGGTCACGGATTGGAACTATACGGGATTTGAACCTGTGAATCAGAACTCATACAACTTCAAAATTCCATCTCTTTAAAGTATTGGGAATTTCTCTTTGTGGTAACAATTAGATAGTGTACATGGAACTCTTCTTTGAAGTATTCGCTAAATTTTGCAATTTGTGACGCTAATTTATTTTTGCTGAACCATAAGATTCAGCCTTCTTCACAGCTATAGAGATAGTATTAGCCAGATTATAAAATTGAATGTTGCAAACGGTGCACGTTAATAAACTTCTTTTAATGAGTGGTTTATATGCATTAATTTCAATATTGTACAGAATAAAGCCTAATTATTGTACAAAATTCGAATGCCAGTTATGCTCAAAATATGAATTCAATAGTGCTATTTCAGGATTTAGGTAGTTATTTTACACAAAAATGGTGATGATTTCAAGTATTCATACGTCATACTTAGAATTTTTAAATTTTTTGAACAGCCAAATTTTGCAAATATAATTTACCTCGTCAGGTCTCAAATAATTTATATTTCTATATTATCTTTGCAAAAATTTAGAGAAATTATTAATCTTTATATAAATTTATAATGTCTTTGTAAATATCGGTGCCGCATAAAATTGGTAAAAGTCACAAGAAGATCATTTACATAGAATGTACAACATTTAATTTGAATATTAGAAAAATGATTTGGGGATTTTTGTACATTACAGTATTTACATATAAACAAATAACAAAATTCTCCCATTTACTGAACAGATATTCAATTTGAGTTCAATCTCCTTTATCAGCTGCAAAATCCAGCTGAGGAGGTTGTCCAATGCAGTTTTATCAAATATTCCTGTCATGACATGACGAATCAAGATGATTAACATTATTTAATGCAGGACTTGGACTTGGATTCGAATCCTGCACAGCATCAAATTTTTCCTCATCATACTCTGAAGTTGATATATTTTCAGCTTCAACTTCAGAAGTTCGATTGCAATTATGGTGTTCTTCTTGTTCCCATGGTGAATCCACAGTTTCCGCATCTTTGTCGCTTATTCCAGTTTCAGATGATTCAACCTTGAGTTTTTTTTGCTGTTGAAGCTCGGAATCACTATCATTGTCATCGTCAGAGAATAGAGGCCGTTGTCCATATTTCATTTTTGTCATATAACGTCGGGCCAATTCAGCACCTACACTTTCACCATTAGTATTGCATTCAGAATGATCGCATGGATGGATGTCAACGTGCTGATTTGTGCGCATTCGTTCGCATTGGCTGCAAAAGCTACTCTGTGATGACATGGTGCAGCTCGTGGTGAAACTGCTACTTCCAGTGTCTGATCGCTGTAACTTTATAGGAGATGGTCGAAAAGTAGTGCGAAACCCTTGATACGAATTCGTTGCGGTTTTTGACATTGCCAGCGCATGTTGACGAACAATTGCTAGCGATTTGGCACGAGGTACAGGCTCAGGGATCAGTTCGGGGATGACCTCTGGTGACTTTGGTGCTTCCAACTTTTTTACCAACGTCGAAACAATTGCTTTGCGTTTTGGCCGAGATGTGACGGGTGCCATGAGAGGAGTTCCGCCACCACGCGATTTTGGGCCAGATTTCTTTCTAATTTCGTATGCGCACTCAGTGCCTCGTTCCCTTTTGATGCATTGATTACATGGTTGGCCACCGCCACATTTCCTCTTCTCCTTGACGCACCACACGCTATGAAAAAAATAACAGTTAGTGAATACATTCGACATGCTAAAACGAAATAGAAATAAGAATCAAACAAAAGAACTGCTATCAAATGAAAATTGGACTTTGAATATAAGAGTTTAGAAGGAAATAAATCAATATATAGAGGATATTCAAAATTGAGTCATACCATGAACTTTTCAATACTGCGGCCATCTCGATACCAGACGAGCTGGGAGCGCTAGAATCAGGCTGAATATTACTAGCTTTCTTGCTATCAATTGATCTTACTCTTTTCATGTTCCTAAAGATGTTAAATTTGGTGCGAGATTTTTAGTTAAGTTTCAAGTTCTACTTTTATTTTCGTGTAATTCAGTTTCTGAGCTAACTTATTTTATACCGCAATTAGAAAATTCAATTATTATATAATTTCATTGGTAATTTCAATATTCGGTAAATTTGTTGTTTAACATCAATTGGCCAGTTGAAATTTCAAATAAAATAAATTTGTCAGTTCATATATCACTCGGCCCAGTTCTCTCGGCTCCAACACGGCGCGCCGAAATATGAAGGAGCCGCATTGCAAAATCTCTACAGTGTCCTAACTCTTGGGAATTGACGCTTTGCCGATCTGAGTCAAACCGGCTCAAGCTATAACTGCCGAACATAGAACATCTTAAAATTTCGTGGATAAACCGAAGTCTTAAACCGAGAACCGTGCATAGGAGAAAATTGAATCACTATAAGCGCTACCAGTAATATACTAGATCCAATAACTCTTTGCTATTTGACACAATACATCAATGCAAGAAATAATTGAATCAGCCTTTCCATTTCATCACTGATAGACTTCAAAGTTCTATTGCAGGCTAAAAAAAATGAGCCTTGATAGGTGAAAAGCAATAATTACATTGGGCTCATGAGGTATTCACCAATAATTATAAACTTAAAACTGGATTCCAAAAAGAGGAAATCAATGTAACAGCAACATAATACGTGATTCTAAGTTAATAGTTTTTACTCTAGGTTACTAATCTAAATATTTGTCAAGACTAACGAATCGTATCAAGTGTAAACCAGAAAACCAGAACAATATAAAACAGAGATACTACACGTTCAATACTATTTCATTAATCTTAATTCATGTGTTGACGAGAGTGAATCTTGTCAACATTTTTAACCTAAGCTTGCACATACAAACCGAATTGGATCGATATAATTACAAATCCCTGAAAGAATTGTAGATAAATAAAACAATACACGGCGAAAACATATTAGATCCTGACAATATTGGCCATAATTTCATTTCAGCAAATACTATGCACACTATCCTCCTGTTAGGATTCTTGGGTGAATCTATAGCTGAGTATGATAATATTTGGAAGCATTGGGATTTAAACCCAAAACCTTAGTGCTACTAATCAATTTTTGTACTGTTGAACCATCAACTCCCAAGAGGTAGGGGGGCTGTAGGGGTCCTAGTATCTGGGGACAGGGCAGATATCTTGACACCTCCACATCTTCATCAGAGAATTTTAAAAAATAAAAAGTACTACAATACTAGAATTATAACAGTGAAAGAACTAGACAACGATGAATAAAATTGAAAGGCAATGCAAGGAAGAGCAACAAACAAAGAACAAAAGTAGTGAAAACTTTGTGTAACCACTCTAAGCTACTATTGCTCTAGAAAAGGTGATACTGCAGAAATAGCATTTTTTGATGAAAGATGAAAAACCAAAAAATAAAAATAAAAAGCAAAGCCAATGTTTTATATTTGCATTATTCAAGAATACCACTATATCTCCAAGAAAACCAGTAGAATTTGGTGTGATTGATAAAAACTTGTTACAAGTTGAAAAGAAGCAGATTTTGAATATTCTGCTGTGTAAACACGCTTTAAATACATAGAAATACAATAACTTAGAAATAAACAGTAAATTGGAACTGTGCATTAACATATGAACTTGTGCAGTAATAATTATAAGTAGTAGTTGAACATTGATAACTAATTTGAATCAAACACAGTAGCATTAGCTATTGAAATCTTGACATCATCATCATCCTCCATATCTACTTTAACCTTAGGACTCATCATTATCCATCTAAATATTTTTTAACAATGACGTTGCTCAGTAGTATTGGAACAAATACAAGTTCAAAGATTTTGAGAATAGTTTTAGCTATATTGTAGGTAATTTAAAACCACAAAATATTTTGTTCTTGTCAGGAATGTAAACATACAACATAAACACAAGAAATCTGTGACAGAATATGTATATTATTACATTTTAATTTGTGTTGATAGAAGTGAGATAACTTCATCAACACAACAAAATATCACTTGCTGAAACTTGTTCTCATAATCTAAACTGGAACTTGTTCTCATAGTCAGAACTGAAGCTTCAACAAAGTATCAGGAAAAACGTACCGCAGCTACAAAATAGAATTTACTCCCTTAGGGGTTAATTCCTGACAGTTCTACCACAAGCATAATAAAATTTTTTGAAGATGCAAAAGTTTACACAAACTATATATATGATTATGCAGTATGTCTAGAATAACTAAATGTTAGTTTGTAATAAGGATTAAGCTACAGCTAACTCAACTCGGCTTGGCTCCATTCTAGTTTCTTCTCCTTGCCACAATTTGCTAAATGTACAAATTTGTTTTGGCTACCACAGTAATAGCTGGTAGAATCTTAGACACAAGGGTCATCACTCCAATCAATGGAATCTAAAATCAAGAGTAACTGTGAAAGGTCACAAGTAAACAGGGTATAAAAATTTTCCCTCAAAAATATTAACTATAGCATATGTGAATTTTTTCTGTATTACAAGGTTGCTTTAAAATGTCTAAATAAATACCTTTTTAATATTTTGATACCTAGAATAATATTCTATGGCTCATATGTCTTTTCTACATACAAATTTGTCTTTTCTATGGCCTCTGTATCTTTTTTACATATAAATATATCTTTTCTATGATTAGACTCAGTTTGATTTCATCCTATTCTGTTTTATTATTTGTCCAGCTTTTTCTGAAAATAAAATTTATTCATCACATCCATTTCATTTCAACTCAAGTATAAATCAAATTAAATAAATGACTTTAACTAAAAATTGATTTATTACTTGATAAATAAACCATTAATACTTTGAAAATGAAATGTAGTTCAAATCTTATTTTGAATAAAAAAAATCCTCATTTCTTTGCCATAGTTGTCATTCAGTTTTGAAAGTTAACAATCTTAATTTTTTGATCAGATGACTTAGAATCTTGCTACCATAGAAGATTTGTAAAATTTTGCATAGTTTTTTACACTAATCTAGAGAATCTTGTAGTGTCAATAATTAAATTGTTTTTATAGAGAAAGCATTAGCTCATTTAAATTTGTTAACAGTCTGTTGGCTACAAAATTTGTATGCAAATGAGAAAAATCTATGCCGAAAAGTTTTTGTTCCAGTGCAGTTTCTACAAATTTATCAAAAATATTTGAACCGTACAAATATTTCTTCCTATATAAATCACAGTTAGGAATCTAAGTTGTGATGCATAAATTTTTGTAGGGACAATGAAAGTTAGGATTTAAGCAGATATAGTGGCACGGGTTCAAATCAAGCAATGGTTCTAAACTTTTTCAGTATGGGGACAAATGCACTGTTGTATGTTTTGTAGGATATACTCATAATTAGTACTACATTGATAGTAGTAACAATAGTAGTCCAGATACAAACAAAATTCAACTTAATTCATGCAGTTTATTTTGTATTATGTAGTTTCCGCTCAGTGGCAGAAACGACATAATAAAAATGCGTGTTTCCTGTTAACTTCTCATTTTCTGCTGTAATTCATCTTGGTGATTTAGAATTTGTCCTTGTTTTGGCTGTAATCTCGTCTTGTTAACTTAACCTTGTTTTCATTAGCACGTCTTGATAACATGTTCCTGACAGAAACAGTCTCTTTTAAAGCATATGCTTTATAGTAATGCAGATGTTGCAAATAAAAATGGGCAATAAAGATTGTTTCTTGGCTATTGTAGATAAAATAATCATGAAATGACCTTGCAAGTTGATATTTTTTATAGCCTTTAATATGAATTACAAAAACAGCACATGATGCAAATAAACCTTACCGGGTAAATAAAATATTTCATAACTTCTGGCCAGTATTAACGAAAATCGGACCAACCTCACTCTCACATTTTTATTGCACAAAAAGTAACTTGGTACACATTCATAACTTATCAACTGGTGTGATAAATTATATAATGAGTTCTTTTTGGCAGGGCTGACTTGCAATTTTTGTTATATTATGCAAGGTGCAAAAAAAATATGAACACTCCATCTATTTTAATTTATGTAGTTTTGATGTGCGTAATAAAAAGTCAGGAAGACATTCAATGCAAGTTCCAGTCCTTATCCTTGCTTGAAAATCATACTGCCGAAAATATTCAGTTGCTGTACAGATCTGCTGGATTCAAATTAATTAGGATTTATGCTTTCCCTTCAAACGCCGACTCTGTGCCAACAAGTTCGCATTTATTTTCATATATATGCCATCCTTCGGTGACATGACATCGATATTTACATGTACTGCATCCAATCGATGATAAAAAGCATACTAGAAAGTATTAATGTGATTGATATATTTGCATATTCAAATTTGGTCAGAACCAAAAAAATGCCAGTTTTTATTGACCAATAGAAACATCGAATACCGGTCATTCGAAATTCTATTGGTTCAATTTGGTTTGAATTATTGAAAAACAGTACTATAAAAAGAAACTGATAAAAAATTATTTTTAAGAATGCACTATGTATAGATGCAATTTCAAGGGATCAAGCCTAATCGAATATTTCTCTGTCTCAATTTCTCTAATGCTTGCAGGCGGTTTTGCTCGATTTTCTTTATTTGCTCATCTGTCCATTCTGTTTCAGATGCTTGCAAACAGTTTGATTTGACATTGTCCGTTTTTTCATCACCAACATACGCCTGTAAGTGATTATGTTCTCCTTTCTTCGTTCGTCGAAGGAAGTCATCAGTTTTCAGTGCTGTCGAATATTTATCTTCAGTTTCATTCGACTGTTCACCATAACCACTTCTTTCAATCGCTTTTATGCAATCATACTCGGTTCCACTCAGTGGCTGATAAGTACCTTTTTTCTCGACCTTTACACCATCTTTTTTACCATTCTGAACGGAAAACATACTGGTTAAAGTGAGTTGTCCAGAATGCAAATGTCGACTTTTGAAATTCAAATTCTTAAAATCAGCAGTGTCATGATTTTGAAAATTATGATTTGCTTTTTTCAATTGCTTATCAAGATGTATTTTCTCAATCTCAATAGGCTGATCTGGATCGATTTTATCCATGATGTCATTTTCATCGTCAACTTTACTTATTGCTTCCTTATGATCTACGTGATTGTTTTTATTATTCTGGGCAGTAAACATATTTGTAATAGTAGACTGTCCAGAATGTAAAAGTTGACTTTTGCAAGTCAATTTCTTAAAATCAGAAGTGTCATGACTTATTCCTGTTGTCTTCTGTAGAATATTTTGCTTGAAGTTGATGGTATTTAGAAGACATTGGTCCATACTTGGAGATTCAGTAAGAAGATATTGAACAGTGCAATGCGACTTCTGACCAATACGATGTATTCTGGACCAAAAAAAGAAACATATAAAGATGCAAATATTTGTCAATTTGATACGTACATAAAAACGTAAAATATGAATTTCGAGGTGTACCTTAGATTATATTAGGTATAAAAGTTCCTATTAACTTGAGAATGGTCAATTTCTCAATTTGTATATTATCTTAAAAATCTCATAATGAGGCACAATTTTTCGTAAGCACCGCAGCTTTTGGTGTGAATTGAAAGCGCGATATATTCTGAGGGTCAAGAAAATGTCAGTAGAGTTGAGTCAGAAGAGAATCCAAATATTTTTTACTTACATGCTAATAAAAAACATTCTGAAATTATATATTCTATTTTTAATAAGAAAAATTTCTAAGGATTTCATATGTTCTACCAAGATTTAAAATTTAAATTAATTTGAAAAGCGTATTTTTGAATGTGCAAAAACTTAAAAATATTTTTTATAAATTCAAAATTTTTAAAAATGAGTTCAGTGGAGTATAAAGTCATCAAATAATGGAATATAACTGTATCATTGGATAACATAAGATTAATTTACTACGGCAATTTTGAATTAAGTTTAGAATTTTCACCTATCCTCTGCTTGCGCCATTACTCCAGGGGTCCAATAAAGTTCAGCAAATATAGCCATCGTTGCCTTAGTCAAAGTAATCCCGACGCTTGCAGCCGTGATGCTTAGCAAAATCATTCGAATTTTCGATTCAGTTTGAAACCGATCAACCATTAACTGACGTTTTGCTTTCGGGGTACCCCCATCAATTCGTAACATCGAAACATTGGCATCAATTAATGACTTTTCAATTGCATCCAACACCTCATGATGATGTGCAAAAACGACTATTTTTCGAGGAGCAATTTCATTCGAACCAATGGAAAAAGGTTCTTCATCTAGTACATCATCAGTTTGTTCCTGTTTTGTGGTGACTTTATTTAACGATTCGTTATCGCTATCATCCGTTAAGTTCACTACTACGTTGTATCGGTTAGGCTTTGTTTCGTTCGCTTGATTCGTCTTTCTGGGAGAATGAGTTGGGACATTAAGTATCCGTTTCAAATGAAAAATCACCCCATTTACTTTCGCTAACCCAGTAAGCTTCCAAATCTGGGTGGACAATATTTGATGTTCCGTTTTTATCTGTGCAAGTTCATCTGAACTGTGGCTCAAATCTTTAAGTGACTCTCCTAACTCGCATCGTTGCTTGAGTAAAGTTGCTATATCATCTTTCATGGTTTTATCTACCGAAACTAAAACAGCTTCACGGATTTTGACTGGAAGTACGTCGTTAAGGACTTGCTCTTTAAGGCGACGAATCATAATGGAAGACTCAAGAATCATTTTCAATTCATGAGAATTTGATGCTCCAGAAACATCCAAACCTGAAAACGGTAGAAAAAAGCAATAAATGTATCAAAAATCACATACCGCCATCCCCCGAATACAACCCAACCCCTACCGAATATGCAAACATGAAGTCAAAGAAAGTCCCTTTAAATGGCCATCTTTATGATAATTTAGAAAAAATAAATCCAATGTCGAGCTGCACAGAATTTGATGTTTTACAGGGGCTATGTTCGAGGGAAGCGTAGTGCCACCCCCAAAAATCGAAATTATCAAATGAATGCTCAAAATATGCAATAAATAAAATGTTGATGAAAATGAAATAGGCGCATTGATAAGAAAATATGTGCACATGCTCGGTAATTGATTAATCAAGAGACACGGATAGTAAAAAAGCACCTAAGAGATTTGGTATTTTGTTCAGTAATCTCATCATATTGAAGCCATTAAAAAAAGTGACTGAATTTTTCTGTTCAAAAATAAAGGAATAATAATTCAACTTCATGATCAAGTATCATTTTCGCCTAAATAAAAGGTCATCACCGAACATATGTAAGTACTATCCGACGACTCCTTAGCAAGGTGGTACATAAGCATAGCATTCATGAATATAGTGAAATCTTCCATAATTCACTATAATAGTACTATCGCTTTTAAACGTTACTGTCTTCAAATTTGCTGTAGGATGTATACATGAATATCATAACATACAAAGTGTAATATATATAACCAATAGGACTGAACCAATACCTTCATAATTTCCACAAATTTTCTATCGGAAAAATTACAAGACATTAACTATTATCTAGTAAAAAAAGCCCCAATAAATATGTAAGTTGATTTTGTAACACCGCATCGATTTCAAATGAAGATTCTATCCTACAAATCAGTTTTTTTCTCATCGTATGATTTTCCTACGTTCAGTTACTTTGTGGTCTTGAGTATGAATAACAAGCTTGACTAGGGCAAAATTTTCAATACGAACCGTTACACAGATTTGAAAAAATTAGGCCATTACTACGACAATCCCTCTATTAATTCTTTAAATGTTGCTTATGAAGATACAGAACAAATCAAAACAAATTAATCAATTTTTATTTTAATTTTGAACACATTGAAAGCAAAAATCGATTTTCATTAAAAAATGGTAATAAATTTTTACCCGCATTATCTCGAACATGGTGTCAGTTTACAAACTGTATCAATTCGATAAACGTTTTCATTGAAAGTGTGCTAATAGAGAAAGTACTATAGATTTGTTATAGTTACATACCTAGTGGCCCTTGTTTTGCATCGCAATACCGCTCTGCAAATGGTATGTAGTCTTTTTCACCAAAAACCTCTGGCATTAAGGCAGATAGAGTTGTAAATGCTTCAATTGGCCTGCTCAGCACAGGGGTACCAGTAAGACACAAGGACCTCCGTGATTTTTGCAATAGGGGTAGTATGCACTTTGTTCTCTGGGCTGTGGGAGATTTTATCATGTGGCTTTCATCCACGCAAACGACCTAGAATATTAAATAATTCGATGTCTGTGTTGTTCTCATGATTATGCCGCAAACGAAAGGTCATAATTAAGGAAATATACACGAAAAACTATTCTTTTCAAATAAATATGTACAAAATTTACCTTTCATTTGGGACAAAATTCTGGGATCAATGCATTAAAAGGCTAAGTAATGAAAAAATAAATCCTCCTTATTACGTTCATTTTTCTATTAAGAAGAACTTTTAATAATTCAAAAATTACCCAGAACTTTCTCAATTTAAAAACTGCATTAACTATGAACTTAAAAGTTGGATTTATTTTTAAATTTTAAGACCTTTGCCCTTCTATTCTTTAAATTAAAAAAATTACTTATTGCATTCTTGGGCCTGCATTAATTGCCTTGCAAACCTCTTGAAAGGCTGACCGGATAGGGAGGCTATCAGTAAGGAGCCAACTCAAAGTCAATATATAGTCAAATTTTAGCAACATTAACCTCAGTATAAGCTCGTTACTTACCAGTTTCATAAAATGATTTCATAACTACAATAAAGTGCATACAAAGAGGCTGTATCACGGCAAGGAAAGATAGAACAAGACAGATTGGTAATACATTCATATGCACTATCGTACTTCAAGAACTATTCTAGAAACATATTCCGTAACTCCACATTAAAACAATGGCTAGGATACTGGATTGTATATTATGCCATTCTGCATTAATATAATCAAATAATAGCTACAATATTAGTGGTATTTGCATAAGGGGTTATATTATAGTATTAATTCAACGGACATACTACTATAAATATTATCATAATGCTATAAAATAGAATAATTTTACCTGAAATTGGCCTGCAGCAATTAAGCCATTTTCTGTTAATCGAGGTATAAGACCGTACGTACATATAAAAGCTTGTTTTTTGCTCTGAGAAAATGTGTGAAGCTCACTTGATCCATCTTTTACAATAGTGACACCATCTTGGCATAAATGTGGAATCCATTTCAGTAACTCATTTCTCCAGTTTTCACACAGGGAAAGAGGGCAGATAACAAGTAAAGGCCAGTCTTCTTCATAGAGAGCTGTAATTGCTATAGCCTCTGAAATGATAATGAAAACTTATTCCGAAGGATAGAAAGTATAGTAGGTGAATGCATGCTTTCGACTCATATATTGATATTTCAATCGAATTCGGTAAACTTTGGATATATCGAATTCACTTTCAACAAATTATTTTATGTAGCGTATTGATGTAAGAGCGACATTGTGCCGAATTCAGCTTTAGATTTTCAGGTATAACACATTATTTGATGGTCCCAACAAATTTTTTCTATCTAAAATTTACTGCATAGGCCGATTGCTAGATCTGATGTTAAAACATTTTTCCTAGCAAAATAATATTGATAAATTCAATAGTTATAGCCATTTTGAGTTTTACGACCAAAATTGAGATTTTTTAATTTGATTAAAAATCCAATAGAACTGAATATCGTCATTTCAACCCCATTTGGAAAAAATAAAAAATTTATGAAAAGGTAAAAATTGAGGGAAATATTATATAATGCATGATAAATTATGTATCAATTATGAAAATCAAGTAATCATAAATAATTCAATGTTTGTAAGTTGATTAGAATTTAAAGGTCTAATCCATTAGAATACTCCTCGAGCTATATATGACCTGACAAGACTCCAAAATATTTATGATAGGATTTGAATGTCAATGAAACCTCCAAGAGATATTCCACTGCTCGAAATTTTTAAACTTAAATGACTCGATACAAGAAAAAACCCTGACAATTGAAATTGGATCAATTTTTTTGTGACTTAAATGAATATAAATACTCAACCTTCCTCGACGTGCCACTTACCTAATGATAAAGGTAAAATTTAATATAAATATTGTAAAAAGTTACTGCAAAGAGAAGGATACATAAAATAAAACGCACCTAATGTCTTTCCAAGGCCCTACAATGAAAAATGTACATCACTTAGAGAATAACGAAAAAACTATGGTAATGACAGTGAAAAAATACCATTTCGTCAGCAATCAGTATGCGACCCAATCGTCGTTCAGCAAAACGAACAGCATCTACTTGAAATTTGTAGAGTGTTGATAGTAATTCAGGCGGCAATTTCTTTAACCAAGGCTCGTCGATTTGTTTGGAGTCCATTTTAGACAACGCTGATATCCCATCGGAGCTATTTGAGCTCTGCGGAGAAGGAAATTTAATTGAATTCTCCAAATCGCGTAAGGAATTTTTTAAGTATCTTGACTCCATTAACTTTGTACGGATTAAAGGAGGTAGCTCATGAAATTCCCAACTCGGGATGTTCGCTAATTTATTTTTTAATTCTGAATATATAGAGAATGGGAAGTGCCAGTATTTATTTTCAGAATCCCAGTGGCCTGGATTTCCGGGAAGATTATGATAAATATCCTTGATAGCGCTATCATAGTCGTGCTGTAATGCAAAGCGAGGTGGGGCCAACGAATGCAACAGCACAGTAATAGCTTTGCGCGATGAATCTTTTTTCTTTTTTTCTTCATGGCGAATTTTCTTATTCCAGCGATTGTTGGTTGGCCAAGCACGTTTCATCTTGCAGCGATCTTTCTCATCGCTGGCTTCTAGTTGAAAACGTACTATAAAATGTTGGCGCGCTAAATTTTAAATTACGTTACAACAGATTTGTCGACTTTGTAAGCGTTTAATCTTTTTAATGCGACTTTTATTTATCAACGTCTTGCACTGTAGAGAAGAAAGTAATTGAATGTGACACGCAGATCAATCAAAACATGATAATCTATGCCCCGTGAGCAAAACTTTTTTCCTTGAGTCATCAATTCACAGCATCTAGTAGCATTTCACGTTCTCGATGTGCGACAAATGTATTTCGCATCTTCTCTTATCTTCTATTTCATCGATAATCGCTTAATGTTTATTGCTAACTATTGCTTGCTTCTATAATTACTTCAGGGGAAATTTAGTCTGCGGAATCTGCGGTGAAGCTCGACAAAACTGGGAAGATTTCATGCTCAAAGTATTTGTCTCGCCGCAATCTCCAAGTCTGTATTTTGAAGGAGTTGAGTTCGAATCCGACTTCGAGATAATAAAGGAGCTTGGCGAAGGGGGTTTCTCGAAGGTTTTTGAAGCCAAGCACCGTCGTAACCACGAACGATACGCTGTCAAAAGTTTTTACCTAGGAAACCGGGAAGATGAACCGGAGCTTCTCAATTTAATAAGGTTTGAGGTACAGACTATGCAACGAGTTCGACATCCAGGTAGTACAGCGCAAAAGATATAACTTAATCAAGATTTTAAAAATGCTTTCACATCTTAATTTTATTCCAACTGAATTATTCGATCTGACAGATTTACATGTCAATGGAATCAGTTTTAAAAAGGTTGACATTTCCAAATAAGTAAAATAATTAAAAATACTTTGGTTAAATTAATGAAATATTATAGATATCTTGATATTTGGTAGCTTTTAATTCCATGAAGAAAAATTTTCTATAATAGTATTAACTCAAATATTGCCAATTTACCATGATTAGAAAACAATAATATTGAAAATGGAGTTTAAATTCTTGAACTTATAAAGTGCTGAAATGCAATTATATTTGATTCCTTGGCAGTAAAATAGCTGCAAAAACTATTTTTACTATAAAAATTATTCTATATATATATTGCCAATTTTCTATACCAAAAACTTTAGTGATTCTTTCAGAAAAAATCTCAAACATATTAATCTAACTACGGTTTTAAATTTTGTCAGATCTTTTATTCAAGGTAAAATGGTAGTATAAGGGAATCTTAGTATTTATTATCTTAAATAAATTCAATTCATTCATTCTGCATAAGCCTCCTACAAAAAATTGGCCCAATTTTTTATGTGCTGTTGAAGCTGATTAATTTATTTTTTTCAAATCCTTATTGAGGCAGTCAGTGATGTAAGCAATGCTTGATATCACCCCATTTTTCCAAGCTGATTGAATAATTGTATTCCAATATAACCACTAAAAATTTATAACTTTTAACTTTATCATCAAATTTTCTATCCGATTACATATCGATTGCTCTAGTTACATATCCAGTACCTATGATCATAATTAATGGCTCGACCAAACAATGGGTTGCTATTTCACTGAAGGAAAAACGAATTTAATTATAGTGTGCTCTGGTTTTCATCTAAAGGCTGTAAAAATCAACTATTTTCATTTGGAAATTTGAATTTGCTTGCATTATGGACTAAACTTTTTATGAGTATCGAAATTTTCATTGTGGCCAAATATTTGAATGCTTCACTGTAAAAAAATTGAGAAATTTTTTTTAATCAAGAGAGTCAATGCCAAAAATACTTGTCTGGCAGGTGTCGTACAAGTATTTGCATTCTATGAAGAACCAGATCGTTTCTTGATGATAATGGAATTAATGGAAGGTGGCGAGCTATTCGATAGGTAAGCATTTATCATACTTTCAATAATAAATGTAATATGTTACTTGGAAATTGATAGTCATTGTTTGCTCTTATAATAATATTACCTTACTTAAGCAATAGGTAAATATTAAAGTGATGAATGTATACATGAACTTTTTTTATTAATTTTCAAGATTTTTTATATTTGTCAACAGAATCGTTTCGAAATATTCATATAATGAGAGCGAGGCCAGAGATTTGGTACGTAAGCTAAAATCGATTTACCACTTAATGTTCTTAGTACTTCAAAGCTCTTTTTTCCCCTATTTTGTTAGATTCGCATTCTACTCACTACAGTTCTCTATATCCACCAACAGAAAATTGCACACCGCGATTTAAAACCAGAGGTAAGCAAGCCTTTTATTCATTTTTGCTCGTCAAAATATCTTAATTTACTTGTCTTTATATTTATGAAACCTTGCGTATGATGAATTTGATTTTAATGAATATTTACTTATAGTAAATTTATGATGAAATGTTATATTGCTCCATATTCTGCTTCAGACTTTCGAATAGAACGAACTGACTTCTTAATCTTGGCATATTTGCTCGGTCTAAAGTGCTTTGCATTCAATCTATCAATAGTGTAGAATTGGCTACTAAATAAATAAAAATATTTTAAGACAATTGGTATGTCAATAGTGAAAGAAGGTTCAAACGGACAAAAGCATACCTTATTGACTTTTCAAATCGATTTTTAAAGTTTTTATTGAAAGGTCAAGTTTTTGAAAAATTAAAAAGATTTAAAAGGATTTAAGAGATTTAGTGTCCTATTTCCTATGAATGTAGTGATGTTTTTAAAATATGTCGTTTAATATGTGAAAGCTTTCCATCTTATTTTTGTTTAGAACTGTCTAGTAGCAAATGCAGGTACTGAATATGTACATTCTGACAGGCTAAATTGTTTTGAACATTAAAATTCCCTCTATTAGTGCATTTTTTACAGCTACATTTATCGAATTTTCAAATTCGGTTTCCAAATTGACTCCAATTTTTAGATAGAAAAAGATTTAATTGATGCAGCTTTTTCCCAATAGTAAATTATTTTTTTCAGTATTGTGTACAAAATCTGTATTGCAAGCCGAATCGTGTGGCTTCGATAAATCTGGTGTTTCCACATGTTCATCGTTCTTATGCAGAATTTGCTTCTATTAAGCCGAGCCAATGACTATCAAGTTAAAATTGCGGACTTCGGATTTGCGGCATCTGTAGAGCATTCTCTCTGCAGTGATGCTATTGGTACTCCAGGGTTAGTAGCTATATTCATACATGGCACTATTTTCTTTTCAAGCAGGGATTATTGTGTCAATGTAGAATAGGAATTTTCGAAACAATTATTAATTTATTCAAGTAATATTGGACTAATTTGGTTTTTTATTCGAACCATGGTATTATTTTGTGCAGCTCCTGGGGTTTTCAATTGTTTTATTAAATCGTGGTTTTATTTTGACTACATGTAGCTCGCAAGATTTTAAAAGGTACTTTTTCTGTGAACAAATGTTTTTTTTATTGCTTTCAAATTTTACACATAGTTTATATTTTAGGTTCGGGAGTTTACAGCAAATTTTTTATTTTGTTTAGATACGTTGCTCCAGAAGTTTTGAAAGGAAAATTTTACTCTTTACCCGTCGATATATGGTCTTTAGGGGTAATTTTTTTCATACTTTTATCGGGTCATCCCCCTTTCCACGATGTCAATCAGCGAAAACTCTACCGAAAAATTAAAAACGGCGCCTATTCGTTTTCAGCTGACGAATGGAATTCTGTATCTGACGAAGCGAAAGACCTGGTTGGACGAATGCTTACCGTAGATCCTGATGACCGTATCACTGCTCAGGAGGCTTTAATGCATCCATGGTTGATAAGTACTAGATATAGGCCTGATCTATTGAGGCGGAATCTGACTAGGAACTTAGAAAAAATGCGCATCTTCAATGCCAGGTGAGTTTTTTTTTGTTTTTTGGTAAAGTCTCAAATTATGATAAATAAGCCTATCAATGCCATGAGAAAACTGGTTCATTCAATCCAAATGATTTATATTTGAATTTGGTTAATTGGCAATCACCGTCTGTTATGAAATGTAACCGAATTTAAAATAAGTACTTCAAATGTAGAAAGAAATGATTCTCCTAAATAGGAACAATTTTCGAACATTCAATTTATGTTTAGATTAAACTCAAGTTCAATTCACAGAAGACTTTTTATGCGCATCTTCAAACCTTACGATCAAATCGACTTAAGCCGATAAATAAATTTCTCACGAAAGTGCTATTTTTTGGATAAAATAACGAATTTTTAAGTAACGGGTTGACATTTTTGCAGTATTACTTTATCCAGGAATGGTAAATGTTGCAATATTGGATTATTCCGACAAAGCAATATGGATTTGTAACCACAACAATTTAATGAAAAAAAAACTTATTTAGTCACTTTTGGAAAGTTTTTGTTTTCTTTTCATTGATGCAATATATATATATCCATCCGGGAATGAAGTAATATTTTAAAAAAATGATGCTTTTCGTATAGTATGGACTTTAGATTGCAAATCTTAAATTATTTAACTTAAGATTAGCTGATTATAGAAAACAATTATTTCGATAATTTTTCAGGTTCCATCGATAAATCTTACTTGTAGAAGATAAGTATTTTTGTGGTGACAGCTAATATATTCAAAAAATTTTGCAAGAGTTTCTGGCATATATGTAACGCTCCAACTTTTTTGATATCTGCGGACATTTGTAACTTGGCAAATTGGCTTATCAAAAACTATCAAGATGTGGAATAAATAATAAAATTTTCGAACCCTAACCAATTATGCGTGATAATGTCCTATATCGATTTTACAAGTTTTTTGCGTGTTTCTTAGGAATTCTAGTATCAAATAGATTGATGATACGTAGAATATTTAAATTTAATAGAAAGTAAGTGGGGATTTCATTAATCTGAAATTTTAATGTTATTCAATAACATATGTCAAGTCCTGACTCGACTCTGTGAACTTTTTTCCTTCAATGAATTGATGATGATAATTTGCTCTCTGCACTATGAATTTCATTAGGTTCTACTGTATTTTTGTTTGCACGATAGTATTGTCTTAAATTTCCACAAAAATGTTATTTTTTCATTGTAGGAACAAGTTTCGAGGTGCCATAAAAAGTGTCATTTTTGCCAACAAAATAAACAATTTGATTAGAGTCGACTTTAGGCAGCCTACTCGGTTCAATGTTTTCTATTCTTCCTCTGCAAAAATAGTCGTTGATAGCTTGATGTTACAAGATTCATAATGATCGTATCACAACATTTGATAGCGTCGGTATTGGAAATTAACAGTGTATGATAAAAATAGTGTAGTTTTTCCTACGAGAGACTCTTGTAGTCAATGGAGATATTCAATTGAGTTAATTTGATAATGTTTGCGCTTCAAAAAATTTTTTGGATTCTTAATTAAAGGCAATATTCATAAATGCTTTGGTTATGTCTAATCATGCATTGGACAAATGCAATATCAAACAACATTAAGTTGAACTTATCACACGAAAGAATTTTTATTTTTAATTTTTGCATATATTTATGTAGGCTATTATATTATGCAATTCAGTTACTGACCTTAATTTGAATATGCAATTATTAAGTAAGCTCTAGAACAATGGCAATAAAGTACTCTTTCATTGCTATTTCTACATTACTGCTGACTTACATTATCGGCTATTCATATCACCAATTTAAAAAAGACAAAAATTTATTACATTCAGATATATAATAATTTGTTTAGCCTTAGAAAAGGAATCTTCAAAATTGTAATGCACCTTATTTGTGGAGAAATCACTGTAAGCTTAGAGCTAACAGAATAATTTTTACATTGTATCAATTATTGTCCCAATGTATGTTACTTGTACTACCCTCAAAACTGTTCTTTTTGTTCCAGTTTAATGGCAAAAGGACATTTGTTGATTTACAAAACAAAATTTATCGGTCATTTTTCAAAAGCACATAGGTCGATACATTGACTAGAATCCTCTTAAGTTGAATGAAACTTGGATTCATTGGCCCATTCATTCACACTGCATCGCACTCAGCGACTATTCTTGCTTCATACAATCAGAAACCGTTTCTCCTGAGGCGATATGCAGCATTAACTTTCATACCCATAGAATCGTCTTTTACCGCATATCTCATCTTAGCATGCTTTTCAGCTACAATTGCTGTCGGAAAATTTTCATTCCAATATCTCTTTAACTTACTTCAAATCTGCACTTGGGCAATATTCATTAGCGAACTAATTGCAAGATTTTCTAAATAGAAATTTAAATCTTCATTTAGCTCTATTGTTCGAACTCAGTGGATGATCTTTCACTAAAATACTATATTTCCTATGTGAACAGCCTTGATCAAAATAAAAAATTTATTGAAATTATTTAACTACAAAGAGTGCAAAAAATGTTACAGGGCAAATTTCGAAAAAAAAATTTTAGCGAATTTTATAAATAATGTGCTGCACGGTTCGATAAAACCTTAGACATTGAAAAAAGTTCAAATTAAAAAAGTGGTATATGTACAAAACTCTCAAGCTCCAGACTTGAATTGTTACTTAGTTCCAACTGGCTTAGGCACCGCTCTAGGGGAAAGACTGCCAGGTCGAGGCATATTAGATGTATCCACCGCCTGCGGCACATCATGAGATTTTGCGGTATTTGGGCTAGTCTGACCCCTAAATTTCCTTATATTGGGCCAAGACAGCCCCCCTGAAGCCACAGCACTGGTAGCTTTCAACACTATACCTAGCTTAATGAGCATGCCTACCAGCACCAGTCCAATGCCAAAGAAGACAGGTAAGAAAGTAGCCGATTTTTTTTTCTCGGAAGATCCTGCATTTGACTGTTCAGTGAGTTGAGGTAGTGCTACAAGAGGAAGAATCTTTATTGACGAGGGGACAGTCGACGGTGCAATAGTCCCTGTATTGGCGTTGTCATTAGGTGTGGCGACCACTAGTATTGACGGGGCTGATTCAATAGTGGTGGAAACGGCAGTTGGTGGAGGAGTCGAGAGGTTGGTAGGGCCTTCCTGGGGTACTATCGGGTTGCTTGGCTCAGACGGTATAGTACTTGTAGGGGTAGGTTGAGGAGTAGGAGTGGAGGTTGAGGGGTTAGTTGACCCAGATGATATGGGGCTCGTAAGGGTAGGCTGTGGAGTAGGGGCAGGACTCGTAGGAGAGGAGGTTGAGGTTGACCCAGGCAATATGGGGGTTGTAGGGGCAGGTTGGGGAGTTGGAGCAGAGGTCAAGGGGGCAGTTGATCCTAATATTACGAGACTCGTAGGGGTAGGTTGGGGAGTAAGAGAGGAGGTTAAGGGGGCAGTCGACCCAGGCACTACGGTAGGGGCAGGAGATGGGGGATTTGTAAGGACTGGATCAACGACCACAGTCACCCCACAAGAATAAATGAAGCACGCATCGGGAGGATTTTTTCCAAAGTTCTTTTGACATTGTGAGTCTGATGCAGCGCTTTTGCCATCGAACACATACATATGGACAGTGTCAATAACATTGGCCCTAGTTGACTGGTAACGAAGTCCATTAATCGCAAGTAGGCCATTTTCGGGAGTTGCAAAAAAATTAATCTGCTTTTCATTAACCCCTGTGCTCAAACACCCCCACCACTGCTGAGAACATACATTCCAGTCAAAAGTAACCCCACGCGTATACTTTGGTACTATACTAAGTGATCCGTAAGTTGAGTTGATTGTCACTCGAACTTTATCGACCTGTTCGTCAACATCCAACAGATCAAACCCGCGTAGAAACACACGATCGTCAACTTCTTTTGTGAAATCGTTATCAGTGGCCAACATATTTGCATGCGTCACAGTGAACATTTCTGAAGGACAGGTGGGAACAAGAGGGTCATTAATGTTCAAAATGCTTATTTCTTCTCTAGTATCAATAGCACGGTAATTGGGGTCATCCGCGCTCACAGCATAGTACCTAAACAAAAATTACATCATCAAAAGAACAATGCGCCTTTCCGGATTTTACCATTCAGCACCCCATAATGTCTGCTTACATCTTAACGTCTGATTAACTTAATACAACGTAGCTTTAGATCTACAAATTCGTGTACTAATTTTAAATAACAATTATATTAGTGAAAGTTAGCAATCATGATAGAAAAGCGCTAATTTTCAGCTGAAAGGTCAACAGGCAACAAATAAGGACAATAATGTTCTCAAAATCACTGGCAGTATATGATTGTAATTGTTCTTCCTTGATGACCCTCTGTAGATGAACTTCGAGGAATTGGAAGTGCAACCCGAAAGAACTTTTTCACTTGCAGCATTCATCACAGTTTCCTTGTAGATTTCATAATTATTTTCATAATTTGGTCACCCCTAAGTATGAATGTACATGTTTCGCACAAGTAGACAAACAATTTTGAAAGATGTAAAATCCGATTAAAAGTACTGCATATTAATGTACTTTGAGAAATGACATATCAATGCAAGGAATCAATAGATTTTTATTGCACTTTTGAGTAGTTTACTAATACATCATTCATAGACTCTTCGAAATATTTTGTAGAGCGAGACCATAGAAAAAGTAATTAAATCATTTACAAATAGTTACATGTGTGCATGCATATTAATATATGAATGTGAACTGCATATTGACAATTATAGCCCTAAAAAACAACAGAGAACAATTTCTCTCAAAAAAGTCCAACATACTTCGTAATTCTTCTATTTTAAAGGACGATTTTGAAATTTTTCTCTTTTCGATTTGATGAGTTGATTGGTTGGGATACTTTGCATAGTTTATACTATTCAGCCTCACCTGAAACTTTCATCTGCATCATCGAATACATTTCCATCAAAATCATCTGAGGGGTCATTAAAATAATTAATTGGCGGTCGATAAATCAATTCGACACCCTCTGTGTGGTCTGGAATAGAATTCCGAGAAACTTGATCACCCACTTTCAACACCTAGAAGCAATAAGACATAAAAAAACATATTCGTGCAAAAAACTTCAACCTAGATTACAAGTAAAAATATACTTTTTTCATCCTGAGAAACCGTTTTAATTTTAATGCTTTAATTTTAAATATTGCATATACTTAAAAGTTCAGTGCACGATAAAAAAATTATAAACCACAATTTGAAGTCAAGTACACTTATTTTCAAAAAGGTACAACATTAACCGAATAATAATTTCAATGTTCTGCATCAAAATTCATCAAGGCTGCAAGAGTAAGAATTTGTATATAGAAAATAAGTAAGAAACGATTTTTCAATCTTTCCCAGGTAAAAATGTAATAAAATTTTGAAAAACATGTAACACATATAGGGCATACGTACATCATGCAACTTTCAGCAAAGGAAGCAAATATTAATGTAAATTATTTGTAACGATTACTGCTCTTTTAGGCACAGATAAAAGTTCCTAAAAGAAAAAGATGCATAGACTTAGCTTTGTAACTTGGTAAAACAAATATTACACTTTACTGTTTAAATAGAACAATATTTTGATTCGAACTCGTTGTAAATGGGGAATAAAAATAAAACGAAAATTCACGTTGAAAAAGTTCAAATTTTGACATTAATGGTTCAATTCCATCACACTTTCATTGGAGTTAAAAGTGATTTGAACGTGCGCACAAACTTAGCTATGATAAACCAAAAAATCTAGTATACCTTGCTCTTGAACTAATTTGATAGCATATTTGGTCTAATTTCAAAATGTGATGGTGTACCAATAAAGCCAGCTGATCTTACAAAGAATTTAAGACACATTTATTGATTCTGGAGTTCATATACTTCAATTCAATAATGAATCACCTGGTTTGTATCGGGGTCAATCAATTCCCCATTCGCCGGTACTGCAGAAATTACGAATGAAACCTCTGTTTGAATAGTGCCAAAGTCTTGGACATAAATTCGAATTAATCCATTGGTATCTTCATTAATATCATGCACTTTAGTTTTATTGTTCACTTTGACCGCTAAAATATTGAACATATAGATAGTAAACTTTGGATGCAACGAATTCACTTTAAATAATTTAGTGCAATAGCATTATGGTTGGGGGGAATCTACCTCTTAGCAGTCCAGAAAAGGTATAAAAGTGTGGGGTATTTAAGCACAAATTAAGCCACTCTGAACCAATTATACCATAACATAGCTCAAGTTAATTAAATTCGTAAGATTTTAGACCTTTTTCTCGTGCCATTCAGGAATTTTTAGCTTTCATTGTAATGAAAAATGCACAACAATTTTCACTAAAATTACAAGTCATAGTTATTGGAAACTTCTGTTTCACAGGAGATAAGCAATATATTCATTTAATAGCAAATTTCTCATGGCATAAAATATCAGAAGGTGCTCTTTAAAAGCAATGTAAAATGCATAACTACTACTGCAGAAAAATGTTCTGCACAATGTACAAGAAAGAAATGCATTGAAAATTAAAAATATGAAGATTCATAGGATTGACAGTATTTCAATTTGACTAGTTATGAATTACACAGTATCAAAAGAATTAAGTCGCATTAAATCGATTGCATCAGTATTAAGCAGGACAGTTATCAAAAAGCCACAATGAATTTTTCATTAATATGTTGTTGTATAGGAAAAAATTATGCTAATGAAGCAATCAGGCCATTCAGTGGTAAAATCATTGAATTACACCTTTAAAAAACAATAAACTTCAAATTGGCAGCGTACCCTATGCTGGGTAATGTTTCCTGATAAGATGTATCAACTTAAAGCTTAAGAAGCAGAGTCGGCACTTGGTCAGTAAAAAATTTAGTTCTTGTTTTAGCTAAGAAAAGCGTTAATAAAAGAAAATATCAAACTAACCTCCACTCACATAAGGCATCAAAACATTTATTGATGCAGTCTCTGGGGCGGATTTGAGAAGAGTGAGGTCTTCAATTTTAAAAGTAAAGCTGTCAGTTCCAATGTAATTGTTTATGCCATTGAATGCGACCTTGCCCTTATACTTGTAGAATGCGCACAGCGTGTTTGTTCCAAAATAATCACCGACTTTTAGATTGTATAAGTCTGACGTTCGGTTGAGAGTCCCATTTTTCGGTAATGTCACGACGATTACGTTGTTTGGGCCACCAATTTGAGAGTCTGCGTCTTGGCCAGGCATGCAGATACTCACCCGGTTACGATCATATACATTAATTGAATAAGGCAATGCACGAGGTGGATCATTAACGAGATTAATCTTGATTGATGCTTTCTTTGTAGCAGATTGAGCGCCGGTGCTAGGATTGACAGCATAATACGTGAAGGATGTCGGGGTGTAGCGATTTAAATCTGGCTGAAATTTTATATCTTGATCTAAAATAGTAGGTACAGATTTAATTTCTGTGCCATTCACAAAGTAAGTTCGACCCAGTGAAGCAAGGGAGCTCAGTACAAGATATGGCTTAGGCAAGCCATCAGGGTTAACAGGGGTTGGCATCTTAATAGTGTAGACATCATTGAATGGAATCTGGGTATAGAAATAGGATGGATTACTATAATCGATAAAGGTCATTCCATCTTCATTCATATTAATAGAAATGTCATCCACCGTCGGACTTCGAGCAGTAACCATGGAACTCATCAACATGAAGAGAACAAAATTCAACGACGGATAAGGTAGCACCGATCGCACACATGGCATTAAACCTACCATCCTTCTCTGCCGGAGATAAGGCTTGAAGGGAAAGTTGGATGATCATTCTAAGCACTGCAATAAGTAACATAGACGTTTGCCCTTGGTGTTGAAATCAACTTCAGTCAATTTTTGCCGCCTTTTACAGTGCAATAACCTTTTTTTAAAATTCGGCACTTTATCGTCAAGTGCTCAAATGTCCAACATGAGGAGTGCCCAGCTCTGCAGAGGACAAAAAACAAAATTAAAAAAATGTTTTAGACCTGGTTCACTATTCAGACCATATAAATTCCATCAGACTCATTTACATGGTAATTTTTACTAGAAAAAAAAGGTACTTTACTGCAAAATTATCGAGGTTTTTCGTTCAAAATACTATTTTGTGTTCACAAACATTGTGTATGGTATATCATATCCAGTCTCATGCAACAAAGTTTCCATCTATGAAAGAAAATTATAAACATAAACTCCAATTATTTTGTTGGCTTTCAGATACGAGGCGTCTAACTAGAGAATGCCACTGTAGCTACCAATTTCCTTACTGTAGTTATTAAATGTATGCAAGGTCACAGAACTGCTGCAGAAGATCACATTACCATTGCCAGTAATTGAAAGATAGAAATTGAATAGGAGATAACAAGGGAATAGATGGAAAAAATGAAAACATTTTGGTGAATAGAAAATGTATAAAGATCAGAAAACTGTAAATTTCATAAAAACAATTTAATCAATGACATTCTTGTGGAGCATAACTTTGATAGTTTGTATAAAGTTACAAAATGGCCTAAACAACCAGAAAAATAAGTTTCTTGCCATGAGTAAAGTGATAGGATCACTTTACCAATTGAGAAATAAAACTTTTTAATCAAATATGGTTGAAAATCTTTGTAGTCGGTTATAGCTGTATAAGTTCATTGTATACACCTTAATCTATTATAATACATATATCTCTGGTCTTGCCTTGGTTGGTCCTTCAATACAATTGTTTGCTGTATGCTATATCTTTGTGTTTGTTGCAAAGTTTAATACTAAGTACTTTTTAATTTTATTAAATACTTGGCCATATTGAACCAAAAAAACTACCTAAATATTGACAGACTTGTTGTTATGAATGTGCTACAAATAAGACTCAAAAGTAAAAGCAAAGAGTATGTTTACACAGACATAAATTGTGTTGCTGGAAGTGAACATACTTTGCAGCGACACACAAATCCTAAACTTAGCTTGTCACCAAAAGTCCAGCAATGACTTACCATAAACTTAGAATTCCAATATGCAGAACAACGACTTGCCATAAAACAGAATTCTACAGCTATAACATGAATTCAACCATTAACAAGTTAATTCCTAACATTTCCAGTTCATATTCACTGTTAGGGTTAGATGCATGAACATATTTTTCCCTTATAAACTTTTCTTAAATCACAATGATGTAATGATGCCATTGCACTAGTTTCAAGAACTGTAATTACTCTTTGGCTCTACTGTGGCTTGTATGAATTACATATTTTTGCAAGCAAACCTTAAGAAAGAAAATGCTTTTATAAGTTTTGAAAATTTTACTTATTTGATGTCAAATTGGTAAGTCCAATTTGCATAGAGAGTAAAACAAAGTTACCTAGACAGCTGAATCTACCATATGCAAGTCTAGCAAACACAACTATCATTCTAATATGTATTTCAAACTTTAAGTAATTTGGCATAGGAATTTCAAAATTGAAAGAATTGTAAAAATTGCCAAAGCTGCAAAACTTTCAGTTAATCTTATGTTTAAATATTGATTTTTAAATGCTTATTCATTTTTATATCATGCCCTAAATAAATATAAATAAACATATATATATCTATGCAATTATATTTCACGTTAAAGTACAATAGTTCTAAACTTTGTTTGCTCTTGCCATCAATTATTTTCAAAAACTTTGTAACTTTCTTGGAATATTTTCCATCTTCATATTACTAGTGTCAAGACTAACGAATTGTATCAAGTGTAAATCATAAAACCAGAACAATATAACACTGAAATACTACACGTTCAATACTTTTCCATTAATCTTAATTCATGTGTTGACGAGAGTGAATCTTGTCAACATTATCAACCTAAGCTTGCACATACAAACCGAATTAAATCGATATGATCACAAATCCCTGAAAGAATCGTAGACAAATAAACAATACACGGCAAAAACATGTTAGATCCTGACAACTAGTCATCTCTCACTTGCTAGATAGCTAGACAATCTAAACTACTATTATGATATGATTGACATCAATATGAAAGTACTTTTTATGTATGACTATGACAGGAGTATTGGTGTGCATTGGCAGCGATGATAATGATAATTGCATCTGATGAGAATAAATGTTAAAATGATGCATGAATGTAAAAAAAGTTTATGTCCATTAATAAAAGCAAGTAAATTGTGATGCTTCATGGGTTTGATTTGAAATAATGAAGATGATTTGTGCAAGTAACTTCAGAGCTGGACAGTTAACCAAGTAATGATTGACTCAATCATATGGCATTGCTTAATATTAGGATGAAACCAACTAGATGAACATATTTTATCCTTCTTAGCAATCATATTGCTCAAAATTTCATCACATCATTGCCCTATTCTTTAGGACACCACCATCATCTACCAGTTTCAACGTAAAATAATAGCTAACTATTTAACACCAATGAAACATTTTCAGTACAAATGAGAAATTTAGAATTTGAGCTTTTCTGCTTTCCCACGACTCATTCAAGTTGAAAAAACCATGTGGGTGGGTTAGATATCGCCTGAATCTCAAGTTTCAATTTTAAAATTTCAATTCATAGAGAATCAGAATAACAATGATGTGTTTTGGCTTCATCTTACATTGGACAATTTAATAAGATTTGATTGGTGTTAGGAAATTTTTAAAAATAATTTAGTGTTTTTTTACATTGATGTAATTAACTTTGTTGAAACTGGTGGCCTCAATAATAGGACTAAATACCAAAATATGAAACAACACCGACCAGATTCTTTCTTTCGAAAAAATTATGAAGTTTTTGAAGCAAACTGGCAGTACCATTTAGAGGAATGCCTTTAACGGTAACTAAAAAAACAAATAGTTACTAAAAAATCAAATATTTAAAGCTACTCTATGTCTTTCGAATTGAGTAACTTTGCAATGCCTGCATCCAACTCTTCATACTCAGAAGAATTAATTGGCCTTTTTGTCATGAGACGTTTCATCAGTACTGTAGCAACTTTCTTAATATCATCATTCGACACACGAGCCTCCAAATTTTCAACTTTTTCAGAATATATTTTTGCTACTTCAGGCATTTTACTAGTTATGGTCACTAATTTCTTAGCTGAAAGAGTATCAGCTTCAAATTTTTGGCTCTTCGACTGCTGCAAATACAGTTCATTCTGAACAGAACCTTTTTCGTTTCCAGTTTGAACCTGTGATTGATTTGGAAGATGCTCTTTAAGGTTGGTGAAATTTTTGCTTTCATTCTGCCCCAAACTCATATCCATTTTTTGCTGAAGAGATCGAGCAGTACGATAGTAATCGACATGGGCACCTTTTCGGTTGACTTTTTGGCCTTCGAGATCAGACCAATCCCTATTTTCAAGCATTTTTTGCAAATTTTCTGAACCTACTCCTTCCAAAACTTCTTCATTTTGTTGGTACACCATTCCGGTAGGGATACTACGCTGAGCCAGTCTTACTTGGGGGGTACGTAATATATTTATCATGGGAAATGGACTCCGTCGGGCATAATTTGCAGCCCCCGCTGAGCCCAATCTTGCCTGGCCATCTCTACAAAAAACATGGGGAAGTCTGTCTAGTTACCAAAATTGAATGATAAACTAAAGTACAATATATTTATATATAAATAAAATAAATTGTTTCCATAATTTACAGAAATGGTCATGTGCACTCATAATAATTTTGTTGATTCTTCTACTCTATAATAACATTTTAATTATTTTAGAGCTACTTCGAAGAGCATCTGCTTATAATTCTATCGTAATTTGGGCCCTGACAGACACCATCCATGTACGTGTTCACCACATCGCATCGAATAAACCCGCATATGCCACCACAAATAGGAGTAAAATATGCATGGAACAGGTTTAGTTTTCTTACCAATGAAGTAATTCCCAAACTTTATTTTGATTTTTAAACATGGCAATTTCTACAATTATTTTGTGATTTTTATGTATGAAAATTTTGTATCATCATATTTGAATTGAAAAGAAATTATCTTAATCTTAGTTACATGAAAAGAACATACAAAACACTCAATACTTTTCAACTGATAAGCTTATATGGGGGTGTCACTGTTATGGTATATCTATGTCTAATTAAATTATTGCATTCATGCACATTAATATTATGATAAAAACATACTGCTTTAACTACAAGTATCTCAGCCTAAAAACTGTTAAAAGCTTAGAATCTGTCACAAAATCAAGTGACATTTATTAGTCTTAAAATCCTTCTTTTTATGGCCTATTCAACACTACACAATGAATCACCTGAAGGTGTGCTGAGGGTGAAAAAATACAAGTTGTATATCATCTTCTAGGCCAAGTAACTCCAGCGGCTCTGTCAGAGTCTGGGACAAAATATCAAATGCCTCCACATTTTCAAGCCCAAAATGAGGGGTAATCAGTAGCGTAGTACTGATTTCACGCTCACTTGTGCCCAATAAGTACTCTACTTCTGACCAAAAATCTCTATAAACCCCTTCAGCAGTACTTGATTTTGATATCGGGTAGTGAACTTTGCTCACTGGGAGTCCTGCACGGTCTGCACTAACGGAAAAAGGACACACTCCCATTCCTGTTATTACAGCTTCATTCCAGCTTTTTGTGATAGCAAGTATCTCTGCATTAGAGTCTACAAAATTCATGGAAAAAAGATATCGATAAAGATGCAGAGCAATACTTTTCAAATAATCAGCATACTGATTAGCATTATATCTCTCAGTTGCCGAATTTAATTCTAGTTTACTAGCAATGAATGCTGCAATAGAGCAAAACATTTGAAACGCATCCAAATTTTGTTATTGAAGCAACATGGCCATTGATTTTCTTAGGGAATAAAAGTTGGTACGGAGCAGATTTTAACCCCAAGTTACTCCCTAAGAGCAAGGAAAAATTTCATGGGGAATAGATTCTTTACAAAATTTCATTTTATGCACTCAAGTATGATCAATGTACTATATAAATTAAACCTTATAGAAGTTGAACATGAAAATACAATGTTACTTGAATGCAAGTACAATTTCCAACGTTTAACTAAACAAAAGTATCTGAAATACTGCAACTTTAATCTTTTTTACTATCAATTTGCATGCAAGTCAAAAAAATTAAACATTTACTACAAAAACTGCAATCGCGTACAGCCTTATTCTGAAAGTAACTTTCAATCTTAACTTATTTACAACACATGCTTCATTAGAATGAAGCCTGCATGCACTTTAGCTTCTAAAGGCAGTCCGCCATAATATTGAGAGGTTCGGTTGCACATGAACATATAGAAGTTTATAAACATTCCATCGTAATGAACAATAATTCCAGAGAGTCAAACTTATCTATTTTGCTCGCTATAGAGTAAAATCCATAAGGTGTTGGGAATGCCAGCCATAGTCATTTTTATACTTAGCGATAATATTTGTATTATATTTATTTACCGTTCTCATATTTTGTCAAAATATTGAAGAAAAAATTACAAAAAAAGTTTCGAAGCACGAAGTTTAAAAAATGAAAGCACAGATATAAAATTAAATAAAAATGGGCATTGAATATAATAACTGTTCTATTCTTGCATCTACACCATGGCATAGAATTAATAATAAACATTAAGTATTCATCCTCCATTCCTAGTTAATATTGAAGGTTCATCTCCAATTTTCATTCTAATTATCAGGCTCAGATATTTTAAACCAGATTTCCCATAATTGGAAAGCAAAAGATTTACTGTTTGCCCTTCTCGAACATGGGCTCAAAGACAAAAAATAATTAGCCACTATGCATTCATAGAGTCTTCACAAACTCACATAGTGTCATTTTGGTGGTTAAAAAAAATTAGAATTTTGGTTTTTATTCGAAAAAAACTTATACTATAAGTTCAGTCCCTACCTGGAATGGCAGCAACTTCAGTGGATCCAAGGTTTTTACCAGATTCATTGATTTCACTAAGAAATGAAGTATCAATATCCCAATCATCGTCCCAGTCAGGATCATCAGCGAATTGAAATTCATTGCTTATTCCTGTCGATCGTACCTCGAATACGACAGGTGTATTGGACGTTGCAGGATGAGGAGTGAAGGAGATCCCGGATCCAAATGATTCACAGCAATCTTGACACTGCTCCATATGGTTGTAAAGCTTTTGCAAAACTTGCACATCTTGTAACTGTTTCACATTTGGTAGTAGCACAATTCTTGGGGCTTCAGAATCTTCTATAACACTTCCGATGGCATTCCAAGCAGCTGAAATTGCGCTTACAATCGAGTCGGATTTCACTTCAATTACTTCCACATCGTCGAATTTTTGGCTAACCCAGTCATATGAATGGACGCCAGTAGAAATTGAAATCGATCTATACCCTGTCCAACCAAGAGTTTGGCATTTGGAAAAGCGGCAAGAGCTCTTGGGTGCTGTAATAAAGCTTAAGACCTGACAAGAAAAAAATGTCCATGTAATTGCATGTGCCAACGATGATACTAATGGAATCTTCATTATTCCAACACTGGGCTCTGTGATATGGTATTAATTTTGAATATTACATCCAATATTTGCGCCCTAATGACATATCTAAGCGTTCATTTATTTCAATTTGGACCAATGCCATGATATTTGTGATTTTTGCCTTGTAACTAATTTGAAACAATCATTTCTCTTTTGTGCTATTGGTAAAATCTACTCTATAGATATATTAAACTTGCTATCAAGTAGAAAATTTCAAAGAAACAGGAGGTTATATAATTTTTTCCGGGAAACCTTTGGGATGGTAATGGTAATAGGTCAAAGCTGTGCCAACAGCTTACATTGATTTGAGATAGAATTATTGTTAGCAGAAACCACAACTTTTTGCAAATATTAAGAGTTTAACACGCAGCTCAATAGCATTGATATCATATTTGAACATCTCTACAGTAGTTTAGTATCTAAACAATGAATGTAACATAAGAGTAAGGTGCCAGGATCTGTTATGAATGTGTTTCTAAACAAGACTCAAAGCTACAGCAAAGAGTATATTAATACCGACGTAAATTGTGTTGCTGGAAATGAATATACTTCACAACAACACACATATTTTAATCTTAGCCCATCACCAAAGTTCTGCAATGACTCGCCATAAAACTTAGAATCCCAACATGTAGAACAATGACTCACCATAAACAGAACTCCACAGCCATAAAACAGAATTAAACAATCAGGGAGTTAATTCCTAACAAGATTTAATATGTTTTTGTCATGTGATTTGTCTTAGAATTATAATTCATTTAGATTTTATAATGCTTGTTCATGTATAATTCCTTCAGGGAGTCATATTTACAGTTTGATCTAATTTATCTTCTGTGTAGAATAAGTTGTAAGGTGTTGACAAGATTTACTCTTGTCAACACATAAGATAAGGCTAATACAATTGTACTATTTGTGTAATATTCTTGTGCTCCTTGATTTACTCTTGCTTCTTAGTTTACGCATTAGCATGATTAGTTAGTCTTAACATAGAGCAGCTTATAAGAAATTTACATTTTGAAGGATCACTCAAAAAGCCTGATTGAATCTCATGTTAAACTTAATTTATAGGTATTCTTTTCTCAAAAGTAAGACATAGTACCCCTGGTAATTTCATCAAAATAAATTCACTCTAAACTTGGCAAAAATAGTAAAAGGTTTAAAATTGTTTTTACAGACAATAAACTTTGTTGTTTGAAAACATATTGTGAATTTTCCAAACTATTTGTCTATGCTCTCTAAAAGTTAAAATATATCCTGTTAAAGTGAATTTATTTTGGATTCAACAGCTAATTTGAATTCTGGAAAACATGTATTCATTACTCCTTCACATTTCCTTGAGTTTCTTGGGAATCTCTATGCTAATTGTGAACAAACTCAGTTTCATGCAGCTCTTGTAGAAAGCTGTAAGACTAATTCTCACAGCATAATGTCATTTTAGCAAAAACTAGAGCATCAAGAAAAACTACTTAAGTAATCTTGTGCCTCTTTTGATAGTGAAGAAACTTTTGAATGCCTAATACTTTTAAAGATCAAATGTGGTACCATTCTTTGATATAAAGCCTGTGATATAACTAAGGGATATCTTTAACTTTTTGGTTGTTATTATAATCATACTTGTTCACTTGTAGCATTAATCCTACTAGGTTTTTAATAGCCCTTTGTAACTATAATTGATGGGAAGTTTACACTATGAATGTAGAGACTGCATTTTGTTAAAAGCATGAAACACAACAGAACAAAGAAACTGTGACAGAAATGTGCTTATTTATCATGCACTAATTGTGTTGATGGAAGTGAGCTAACTCTATCAACACAACAAAATATATAACCCTACTGACATCTGTGCAGCCAATTTACTTGGAACATCATAAATGAAAACTGACTGCAGCTATAAAAGTAGAATTAACCTCTAAGGGAGTTAATTCCTAACACATTTTCAGTGGCAAGATTTCAAAGAGTCAAGGCGTTTACATTTAGCCTCCACATACTCTCTCAATTCACTTAAGTCTAAAAAACATTTGACTTGTCAACTCAGTATAAGGTCTATACAGTCTCAAATAAATTCCATGTATTGAAAAAAAACTCTGCATGAAGCACTAGTAGCCATTTGTCTCACTGCTAGTTATACTGAATTGTGCATACATATGAATGACCCTCTGGATGATTGTATTATAGTTGTTGTCAATCTTAACTATATTGTAAATTTGGTCACACCTGTAAGAAATGGTGCCATAGTGAGCATTAGTAATTTTTTGTCTTACATACTAAATTTAGCCTCATTTTGTGCGTGGTTATTGATGACTTATCTGGGTACATTCACATCAGACAGCAGTATTATATAGGCCAGATTTTGTCAAAGTACATTTTACATAATGCTCATTCTCAATCAACTCTTGTGATCTATGGGAAAATTGAAGGAGGCTATATTGGGCCCTGTTCAATCCCAGGATTTAGATACTGCAGGTCTTAATCTCTATCAAAGACTTGTTAGCTGTACATGAGTTAGTCTTAGCAAGCAACAACAGATTTGTTTTCGAAGTCTAAATGTTGACATGACATACAAATATAGAACAAGACAGAATGAAACAGAGCAGAAGAAAATGAAACAGAACAGGAACTATATGTATACAGTTGATTAACAAGACTAAAGTACAAGATTACCAAGGCTACTTGCATGATCAGAAGTGAATCTTCCAATCAATATATACTATAATTCAAGTTCAATGATGACTCACTACAAACTATTATTAAAGTTCAATGATGACTTGCCACTTTTAAAATAATAATATTTAACCAATTTAGTCTTTATTGGATGCAGCAATCCTAACAATATGTTAAATTAAGTATCTGTCAAGACATGGCACATTAAGTTATGCAGCTTTGTTATCAAATGCCAAATGCTACAATAATTACTGCAGCCAAACCAGTACTTTGTTACCTAAAGGGCAATTCTTTTGCCAGCACATACTTTTACAAAACTTCAGATGATCCCAAGATACCCTTAATGACTGGTTATACTATTGCAAACTGGGCTGACATTGTGGACATTGACAGGTCTACTGAAGAAGATCTTTTTATTATGACAAAGGTTCATGCTACCTGATTGTTCAAACTACAGCAAACCATTACCTGTTCATCAACTCAATGGGAATATGTTAAACTTGATAGTGCTGCTTTCAAAACTGTAACTTCATGCAGTCAATTTGACAATTTTAGCTTGTCTTAAACAATTGTAGTTATAATTTATAAAGAGAGTACTGGAGCAATTACTTGAGCTGAAGATCATGTCAACATCAACATACGGAGTGCATTGATATCCACCATCAATACATTTGTAAATTCATCTATAACAAACCCATTCCACTGCACCACACAACTGTTACCAATAAACTTACTAACATACAAATACCTTACTAAAGACAATTTATTTTTGCCTGCTGTCTAAGATTTTCTTATCATTTCATAATATTGTCCAAGATGTATGCCATTTATATCACACATATGCACAAAGGAACACTGCAATCTCATCCTTTTTAACTTTGTTCTTGTGCATTCACTGACCACTTCTACCAGGGAATTTCAGGATTTCTACTGTTCAATGTGATTTCTCATAGTATTTCTATCTGTTATCTAATGCACTTTAAATTATATTCTACAGCTCAAACATATTTTGATAATTGTTGTCTTTCATCGAATAACTCATTTTATAAAAACCGTTTTAATCAACCCATCATGTAATAAAGTTCTAGATTATTTTACTATAAACAAGCATTAGTAGAATTTGGTGGAGATGGGAGATGTTGAATAGGTATAGTTTTATTTTCCCAATTTTATTGTCCATTTCTGGTTTGCCTCCCTACTTTGCACTTCTATATTTCTTGTTCTTTCAAGAAATTTTGCTGCCTTTACTATATTGTACTTTCTGGCAAGATAGTCAGAACTTTTTTTATCATCCTTAGTAATACCATACTTTCTTGTCATCTTTTTTGTTGCTAGTTCTCAGGAATTAATTATTTGCACGGTGTTTTTGGGCAGTAAAGTATCATTGATTTTAACCATCTAATATTGTCATGTATAAAAATGTCATAGCGTGATATGTGCTGACAGGATTCATTCTTGGCAACACATAAATGAGCAATTAATATATATATCACTGTGCATGTTTCTCAACTTTTGCTATTCTGTTGTGTGCCAAATGTGTACTGATATATTTTTGATTCTAACAGTTAACCGCTTGGAGGACAAGAATAATGATGGGAAAAATTTGTGACAAGCTTTGTCAGGTACCAAATGAAGTTAATAAAGATCAGCAAAGAGAAACTGAGAATGGCAATGTTAATTGCAGTATGAGGTATTAATCGGTGTATAAGGTGAGCAATAGGTTGGTTGCCAAAATCATGAATCCTTTCTCATCTGTAAGAGAAGGAATATATGAAGTAGTGGGTTCAGGCTTGGCAGTGGACTTTATAAATGCAGAAAGTTTTAAAAAAGAAATAACCTAGAGCTAGTAATATACTAACAAAAGAACAAATTCTCAAGGTATTTTTCAATGAAGTATCTACAAATCCCGACTTATATAAGCTCAGATTCTGGCAAAACTGCTAAGACAAGACTAAATCAATACTTCAAAATCAAAATTAGAATGAATCAGACAAGAAAATACACATATTAAAACATTGTTTCCATTACTAAAGCAAAAATAACATAATGCAAATCATGCTACAACTTAAGTTAAATACGTACAAATGAGTACAACCAACATATATATACTACCAATAGTTTCATCTAGTATAAAACCAACTAGTTATGTACACTAGATAGTACTATTCAACTATTATGCACTATGTAATTTGAAACAAATCAGGAAATATTGCTCGCATTACAATTCTTGCACCTAAATCAACTCAACCTATTGCCTGGCAAAACAAACAATCATTTGAGGAAACTATTGGTGCCCTCAAAAAGATAAGCATGGAAAGATTAGAAACAGTGAAGGAGCAGCAAATATGGAGATTTTGAAATGCCATAATTTAAATGAGGATTGCTCAGCTGAGTGAGTGTAGCATAATGATGGGTGAAGACCTATCCTTGATACTTAAAATTAAGGTGATTGGGCTTGAATGTACATGAACAAGAAGATAAAGTAGTATGGAAGGGGAGTATACAAGTACATCAGAGTGTGGAAGAGCTACACTGGAGGAAGTTACAGAGAAGGGTAAAAGCAAATTTTGTCAACAAACAAAAAATTTTCATTATCCAAGAATCTTGTGATAGTACAAACTTGCTCAAACTTGTTTGATAGAATTTTAGAACTTCACAGAGTTTTAATATTCTACTCATCTGAGCACAAAGAAAGATGATGGATGTAGAACAGAAAAAGATACAGAGGAAATGAAAAATTTTAAGTATTACTGTCAGAAACTAACTCCATGAAGGGTTGGTTCATATTCTATATAGCTGCGGTATAGTTTGTCCATGGTTTCATATCAGTTTTAGTTTGGTTTCAGTGTGGTTTCAGTTTCAGTTCCTAGATCATTCGAAGAACTAACCCCTGTTTTTCATGCTGCCAAGTTTTGTGCATGGCAAAAATTATCTCACTTTCAGTAACACATGTAGGTTAATACTAAATTCTATTTCTTTTCTTGGGTTACTTGTGTTTGCATTTTCCTAACAAATATCAAATGGTCTGAAGCTTTTATATATAGATTATAGTTCTAAGTTATATTGCTATGAAAAAGAGGTGTTTTGAGGTCGGTGTTGCAATTTTTCACCAACTGCTGTAAGTGCAGCAAGATATTAGATTGAAATGATGTACTTGGTGGGTGCAAACGTTAAATTTTAATTGTACTTGGTGGGTGCAAACATTAAACTTTAATTGTACTTGGTGGGTGCAAACATTAAATTTTAACTGTACCTAGGACAATGCCAAAATCCTTCCAAAATATAACTTTATGCCATGTACATTATTATATTCCTCATGGCATTCATTTTTAAGCAACAGAGGCGTACGATACATTTTTATTTCATCACCTATACTACCATTTAACCAATACTGGACTACATACTTGAAACTGTAAATGCCACTGAAAATTCAATTTAATATTGTGACATCTGATCGTAGACCAAATCCTTTCAACAAAGACTTTTCTAAATAGGTGCAGATGTTATAATTTTGGTGAAAATATTGAAATAACAGGGAAGAGATTTTAATCGTAGGTCTTAAGTGTATCTCATATAAATGATTCAATACGAAAGTATTTTATTCACTTGCAGCATTTTGCACAAGCCTAGATTGATAGGGTCCATGCATGATTGTGCACAAGCCCAGATTGATAGGGTCCATGCATGATTGTGCACAAGCCCAGATTGATAGGGTCCATGCATGATTGTGCACAAGCCTAGATTGATAGGGTCCATGCATGATTGTGCGCGTGAAAACATTCTACTGGCTAAAAATTTAATATATCTCATATAAACCTTTAAAGTAAATTTTTGAAGGAATAGAATGGCTGGTAAAATTTTAAACTTCTGCGGATGCTGCATATTGAACTCATTACTCTGTTGAAGCCCACAATCAAAATTATTACACTTTTCATCTCTTTTAGTACATTTAAATTTTAAAATAAATTTCAACGCTGGTGCAAGCTCTTGTTGTTTTCGATAAAACACTATCCATTTCATTTACCAGCTGCTGTCTTGGAAAAATGCGAGCAAGTTGTTGCGGGACTGGTGACGCAATATTAAGAGAATGAATTATTGCTCTATATTCTTCTTTAGGTTGCTTATCAAGTTGTACGTATCGTTACCAAATATAGCAACACATCATAACCACATAATATTCAGCAAATGGCCAAATTTGAAATACCTTAGCAAGCCGATATATTACGACAGTCATAAGTAAAAGATTTGACAAGCGCACTTGCATCATCTCAAAATATGCAGCAATTTTAGGTTTTCATTTACAACGCAGTTAATGTATGCCCTAAAGTATTTAACATCTTTTACTCTTAAAAGTACCTGCTCATAAGTACATACGTACAAATCAAATACCTCAATAAATAATTCTTCGCCATAATTCCTTTCGGATAAGTCTTTGCTCATAGATTGCCCCACTCAGCACCCCACTATTCTCTTTAGCTCTTCTTAGAAGATATGGTATCACTTCCGATACTTTTCCATAAGGCAAATATTTATACACCTGTTTATGACATACCACTATGATCTTAACATGAATGATAGGCATATAAATTAATTGCATGATTCAGCCGGATTGGTCCAATTTGAATCTTAGAATTAATCACATCGAATAGAGCAATATATACATATATATTATAAACAAATGATTTTTATTTGCTTATTTGACTATACAATGAAACCTGCTGAGTCGGACACTCCGGGATAAATTATAAATTGCTCGATTTATGCAGGTGTTCGGGTTATAGAGGTGCTCGACTTACCAGGTTTCACTGCAGTCACTTATTTCCTATAAACTTTGTAAAGCCTGTAGTGTACAGACTGATAGATTTATATTCAGAGAAAAATTTTCATAGGACAAACGTAGAGGGCCTAATTAGTTTCACTGGATTCAAAGCAATGAATTTTATTGCTTTACTTCAATATAAAGTTAATTGATCCTTTAAATGTAGCCAATCATAAAACTACTGCCTGTTGCTGGAGGACGTATTTGCACTAGAATGAACATATTTATCCTATAGACCACATTTCAAATTGTATTTTCTGGTTTAACACTCCTATTTTTAAAGTAGAAATTACTGCACAACATTGCTAACTAATCTGATAGTTCTTATCAAAAGTAGCTGTACTAACCACACTGAAATATTGGTTTAAAAAATGCTTTTCTAAATAGTATTTAATTATTGTGCACTACATTTGTCAAAATTAGGCAACTATCGTCAACTACATGTGAAATAATTCAGTTAAGGACTCCATATTAACAAAAGAAATTGCAATGAATATCATTGTACCAAGTCCCGATTTGATACAATGATATCTATTTGCATAATTACATTTTTATGATGAACAGTGAAATTTTGGCTGCATTAGAATAAAAATCACCTTGTATCCAGCATTCCCCAAAGCAAATGAAAGATGATCTCCCATTCCTAACAGTTGCCCAAAGTTGACTCCACTATTCACCCCCAAGCCTTCTTGCTGCATTTTTTCAAGTACATATTCAATGCTGGCCTGATTGTGAGTTGCAAACATGACTTCACCGGGGTGTCCAGAGCCCATATATTCTAGTATCAAGTCAGTGACAACACGATAATTTTCATGCGTGTCCTCAATCGTTTCGCAGATTGGACTGGGTGCACCCAGTTCATTTGCAATGTTCCGTTCTGAATCCATATATGCACCTCTTACTACTTTACATGAGAATGTATAGTTTAGTCGTTTGGCACGCTCAATATCATTTTTTACTCTCTTAGGGGCATCTTTTAGGTAGCACTGCAAGAAGAGAGTTAATAAACACTTCTATATCATATATTTCCTTGTCAATTTAGCTTGACATCTAAACAAAATAAATGGGGACGCAGTCACATACTAGTCACCCCTATATCGGGTAGGTAAGGATGACCCAGGAATAGTTTTTAAGTTATATAGAAAGAGCTGAAGTAAGCAAATTCAAATTGAAAATCATGAACACTAGCCTTTCCCATAAGTCTATTGCATAAAAATAGTAGGGGTAAAAGCATATATACAAGCACATTTGCCCTTGCTTCACTGATGTCTACTAGAACAAATTATTTAAACTTATGAAAAATTATATGACACTCGCACGAACAGTACCACTGCAAGGGAGATGTCACTAGAAAGCCTGGGCGAGGCGAGAGCTGACGTGCTGGTAATTCGTAAAAAACAATCACTTGCCGCCAATTTCAACATGGTATCCCTTTTTCTGTTACTTATGCAACTTTTAACTTGAGTTTCATTTTTTGTTGAATCAATCAGTTTCTCAAGAAACTCTCTAAATAAACTTCATCAGTTATTTACCTGATATGTTCCAAATATGGTAGGATAGGCATTTCCTTCTAGTGTATTGTACTCTTGCTGGAGAGAACATACGATGTTATCAATTATCGGCTGAGTAGAAGATTGCTCAGCATCTATCATAAGTCTCACTCCGCATTTTTTTGCTTCTGAAGATAGCATTTCAATTCTTTTTCGCATGTTGCACAGAAGTACTAACCCATTAGAATCAATAGACTTGACTGCGTTAGAAAATGGTCCTGCTTCTCTGCAAGCTAGAGAAATTCTAGGGAGATCTTCAATTTTGATGTGATTCGACCAATCTATATAATCTATGCACTCCTGTCTCATGCATAAAAATAGTATATAATTTTGCTACATTTATGTGCAAATGTACATTTGAATTTAATAATACAATCTAGGCATCTAGCTTGCTATACTCGTATATGTACATTTATTTTTTTAACAAACTACATTTTACGTTTCTTGCATATATATATATATTACACAATACATGTTTATTTATAAAACTTATTGAACTTACTAGCATTTTCTGTTCATAAGTACAAAAATTCAATTATTTGAAAGATTATATTTTATGCGTCATTTATCTGCTACCGAAATTGTATCAGTGCATTTCTCACTAAAATAATTAAAACAATTAAAGAACAGGTTTAACTTTGGGACTGTATTCAAATTATATAAATATGAAAGAAATCGTACCACAGTTCGATGATTCAGCCTATCATGAATTGATAACTGCGAAGTTAGCTCATTAAAATAAGCATGGTCGCTTAAACTTTCCAACCGAAACAACTTTTGGTATCCAGTTTCAAACTGCTCAGGAGTGATTCGTCCAGTAAAACCGTCATCTAGTCGATGAAAAAGTTTTTCTAGTTCAACGATACATTTGCTGAATTGACGTAACAAAAATGGATCGCCTAATGCTGTTAATTTTACGGCAGCGAACCCTCCTGGCGATTGATCGCTTACAGCCCGAATACATTCTAAGAAATTCTCTGCATGGGCATCACAGAGAGATTCACCGTCGTAATTATACTGACGGGCAACAGCAGTAGGTGGTGAATTAGAACCAGGTGAGCTTGTAAGGGTAAGGCAGTCTTCTTCAGCGGCATAGTCGAAAATTCCGTGGACTCCAAGGTTTTTCAACAGTTTTACCCGTACTCCTACTTCAGAAGGGGTTTCACCCGCGCAGAATTGCTTGAAAAAAGTACGCTTGATAATGGAGAAAGTAATGTGTTTCCCAAAGATACTGAGACTTGCTTTAAGAATCTTTTCCGCATGTTTCACAACGCCTTCAAAACTAAAGATTCGTAGAATCAACAATGCTCGAATAAGATCCGCTGATTTAGAGTGCTGGAATGTGCTTAGAGTATTATTGAAGTCAACGCTAGGATTCTTCAGCGATTTTATTCGATTTGAACTGATCGAATTGCTTAATTTCTGTTCAACATACTCCCGCTATACTAACATTGACGATAATTCAAGTTAAGGTGTATTATATATTTAATAGATAATAATAAGATCCTTCTAACCTGAGTCGAAAAATTATAAGCATCAACTCTCGTATAATTATGAAGATGCCCATGTTTGTTGGAAAGAAATCGCACAAAAACTTTGCGATGACTTCTACGTAGGCTCAGACTAATCATTACTTTTGACAGGATGTAATAATATTCTTTGATAAGATGTCACGTTGCAAACTTAGCACTGCGTAAACGACAAATAAATTGTTGTATTAATTTTGATAACGAAAGTTTTCGAATGCAAGATTGAACATGGTCCAGATCGTTACCGAGCGGAAAAATCTATTTTGCAGATAAAAAAATTTAATTACACACTTTAGAATCAAATAAAAATTAATCCGTTTTGGAATTTGTCACTATTGAACGTTAACATCAACTTCAAGTTGCTACTAGGATTGGCACAACTTGAGATTTGGAGTCGACCTGGAAATCAGCTCATGATGCAGATGAAGCAGAGATTTTCTACTTCATGTACAACATTGATGTCTCTTGATACAAGGTTGCCCATATCAAGCTGAAATTTAAACTGTAAAAGTGCACTTTTATTTCTGCCCCCTGATGCCATGCTATACAAGTTCTAGCACGACAACTTGAAATTTATGAATGGCAGGAAGCTAGATTTTCAAAGAATCCACTCACTTAAGAGAAATCAAGAATATACTTGTTAGAAACATGAAACACAACTAAGCACAAGAAACTGTGACAGAAATATGTGTACTTATCGTGCACCAATTGTGTTGATAGAAGTGAGCAAACTTCATCAACACAACAAAATATAAAACCCTATTAGAATTTGTGCAACCAATTTACTTGGAACGTCATAAGTGAACACTGACCGCAGCTACAAAAATAGAATTAATCCTTAAGGGAGTTAATTCCTAACAATACTGTACATGCAAGTTTATTGTTACTACTACTGACCAATATGTTACGTGGTCTGATATTAGAAAATTGCACTATTGTGGTAGGTTGTTATGATGTACCATATCATTTAATTATATGAATTTCTTTGCTTAAATTTTTGGGAGTGTATACTGTATCATTTGCATACTCTAAATTTATAATGTACGATAGAAAAACCCATATAAATTGTATGAGGATTTACAAGTAATCTGCTCGATGCATTCAGTTTTTATTTGATTTATATCATTCTATAAATAGTACAACCTTCATATCATTACATTTTTATTATTTTACCCTTAAATAATCTAAAATAAATGTAACTCTAGTAAAATAACATTGCAGATATAATTATACATTGATAATGTAAATATGTTTTACTTTAAAGAATAGAAAAAGGTTTGCATATCAATGTTGCTTTGAAAGAAAACTTATTATGTATGAAGTAAAATTAGCCATTAGGCATCTGTATTTTTCATAGACCATAGTCTGATGTACAAATATTGTAGCCATTAACAACACTCTACTAAAGACTAGAATTCAAAATCATACAAAAAATTTGACCCATTTTCAAAAAGAATTTCTTTGTTTTTCGTTGACATAAGTGACATGACAAAAATGTGGCCTGCTTTATACAAACCATCTTGTCGAGTAACGCAGAAAGCAACAAAAGATGGATTAAACTACATTAAACTATCAAGCAGATAAGGAAAACAATAAAGTCTGTTGAAGTTAGTTTTGAAAGGAAGTACCTTCATCAGTATCCATGAATTTGAGTAGCATTTTTATCCACCCATACATGAAAGAGTAAACTAGTCTGTTGCATTCTATTTGTAATCTGTAAATCCTTTCAATAAAAAAGTGCATGTGATTTTCACTCACTGTTAGTTAAATTTATCATTATAATAAAGCTATCTTATTTGAAGTCCAGTACAACTACAACCTATAACTATTTACAATCGTACAGAAGTAGCTTGAAATTTTCATCAATTGTTTCAAAGTGCAAAGATATAATAGATAGAGTACTATGAAAAAAATTGTTAAAAGTCATGCAAAAAGTATAAAAAAACAACCAGCGTGCATCAAAACTAACAAAAGAATAAAACAATGGAATATGATGTATTTATAGATGGAAAATAAAAAAATAAAAAATTCAAAATATATTTCCATACTTACATCAACACTGGCTTATATCGGCAGGTCCCGATTGATTCCACCCATCTGAATTGCTAATACCGAACTGTAAAACTGTTGTCTCTAAAGTAAACAGGTTAACCAACACAACTTCACCCGTACTCGAAAACGACGGGACGCATATTACTCGAACCTATCAATTCCAAATTATATATATTCTAGTGATGTATTCAAGATCAGTTTATTATAAAAGTGTCGAGGCAAAACGTTAGCTGCTTAATCCTAGCCACATGTTAAGTTTTATAAATCATTTGTCTACATATAGATGCAACGCCAAGATATTTTCCTCATTTATACGCTTTACAAAGTTAAATGTTAGCAAAACCTTGCAATATTTCTAATTTAAGAAAATATGATCACCAATTCTACTTCTAACGTAGTTACAATATTATATTAGTGGTGCCATGGCTAGTCCATCATATATATTACATATGAATGTTCTATCTAGTATACTATCCAAAATAAGATGATTTATTCATGCAAAAATGTATCACCCAAGCTATACATAAATGAGGTAATTAGCTTTAATGAGGCATGCGCCTAAATTAAGGGATCAGATTTCATGTTCTCACAAGTCCATGCAGCATCTTCTATAGATTGATATCAGAATTGCACTTAGCTCAAGAGTAAACTGAAAGAACCAGTTGAGCCAGTATAAAAATATTTCTGTTTGTAGTGCTTCTATGCAATTTTGGCCACAAGGTGAAATAAAGGCTATTGATGAAAATTTTACAATTATTTGTACACAAAAATGAACATTCGAATAGTAGCATTTTGTAAATTCAGCTAAATGATAAATCGGTTCAACTACATGTGATTAAATAGATTGCAATCACTAAGAATAATATTTTAATTAAATTGAAATATTCAAAAACTAGTCACATGTTAAACTGGAAATTTTTGCACGCACCTTCTGCCCATCTTGCCCTTCTAATACGCTAGTCTCAAATTTTGGCTGATTTCCAGCAAAAAATATATGCGGACAGTCATCAATAACAAAGGGGTCTTCTATTAAACAGGGGTAACAGCCTAGAGTATCAGGGGATGTAGGAGACAGATGACGCCAGCAAAGCATATTTTCCAAAACTCTTAATCTCCAAGACTTATTCCTAAATAATCGCCAAATCTACATCTTTTCTCAGTTCATAAGACAATTTTTCTAATAAAAATGTCGCCTTAAGATTTAACAGAAATACGGATATAAATTAGTTTCATAATACGTAGGTAAAACTAGTAGACTGGTTATCATATTGATAATTGTTTCATATGCTAGGAAGAATGCTGCATAGTGTTCAAGGATGTTTTATAATGATTCTAGAATACTATTTATATTTAAGTAGACAAAAACTTCCACAGATAATATTGACAGGTACTCTACCTACAAGGCAGAATACTCAGATATAACATTCTAGAATGTTTATAGAAAAATATCCATGTAAAAGTAAGTAAAAAATTTTCATAGATAGTAAATTTTTTTCTGTTATTTATGCTGGTCTATTTTCCTCTAGTTGATGCTACTTTTTCTATCAATCAATATCATAGCTCCATAACTTACACAGTAACACAAAAATTTTCTTATTTATCAATCTCCTACCTACTATTTTATTTTCAATAATATCATACTTCATTGCGAATCCAAAAAAACAATATTATAGGGTCGTAAAAATTTTAGCAGAATAATTTTGAAATCTCGTGTCTACTTATTTCTTTAAAGAAACTATTCTCTTTACAGTTTGATATGGACGCATCAAAGAATTCAAAGAGGAACTCTAGAATATTTCCCTAATTTAACAAATATGATTTGCTAATATTGCTCTGAGGGGAGTAGGGGGTGAATTATTACAAACGCATTTCTACTACATTCAAATGTATACTTATAAATTAAATTATGTATAGATAAATACAGATTATAAATGTACCCAATATTGAGCTTATCAACACTATCAAGGCTCTCTTCAGTGTACTGTAATATATTTTCTAAGGGCTGGCCAGAGGTCCCTAGAATGAGTCTTCCCCCCACCCAAGCTTGGTGTGGGTTGGTTACTAAGTTGAGGGTATTGTACCTCTCTGCCAGGGGAAACAGACAGGGATGTAGGGGTTGCTGGGGTAGCATGTAATTTGAGGGGTCAGATTCCCCTGGCATTACATCCACCGGCAAGGCTGCTACCATCTATGACAACAAGGACATGATTATGGGTAACATCAAACAATGGCCACAATTTCAACCCAAAAAATATGAAAAAAATTTGATTTATACTATAAAGCAACAACGTGCAGCTTTAATTTGTTACTTATATGACCACCAAAACTTGCCAATCATAAAACAATGAAGTCCTAATACGCTTATGCCGGCTTAAATGTTTGTGGAACTATTTTGCTTTCATACAAATACGCATATGCTTATTCGAGGCCTATAGGGGCTCCAGTTGCGATCAATAATCACTTTTTCTGCCGAATAAATCTAGCTTCGTAGCCTGATATAACTGTGAAGGAGCTAACGAATTTGTACTTAAAATATCTGCATTTTATACTTTTAGAGTACTTATGAATGTAAAATACATGATTTATACACATGCTCAAAAATTGTATCTTAAAACCTTTGCATAGATCCATTGAAACATACATAAAAGAAGTTGAACATGATATTACTTAAAAAACACTATAGTATTATTTAAAAATTTGCGTGATTTCTATCGCAAAAAGAATATCTCACAGAGGATTCATAAAAATGATAAAAAATTTCAGAATTTTGTTTTGAAACTCTCAAATTTTCAATTCGTTTTTTTGTTAATCATAAAAATATCGAGCTTCTATTTCTTAACGAAGTAAAACAGATGGAGTGAAAATTAATTATTCTTAAAAATCTCTCCAATAAATATGTAATTTATTTGATTTAAAAAAGTTAAATGTACTGATGAAACTGTAGATAAATAATAAAATTTCAAATTTAATACAATTGCATAATGTTTTAGATAATGCAAAGAGGGTTTTATTCGAATAATCACCAGCGCTATTTCTGCATCACATTCTTTCATTGGTGCAGCAATACGCATTCCTTGATCAAGAGTCATCTTTCCATTTATAGTACTGCTTAGCTCCATTCTGGAATCTGCGCAATTACCACATATAACAACTCGCACAATACTTGCAACCTAACACAAACACGTGTCACAACGTTTCCAACTCAATAACAGCTACGAAAAGAACTACTTTCGAGTTAATATATGACAATGACCGCAATAAATTCTGAAATAACAAATCTGTCAGAACCATCACATTCATTCGTCAAATTTGGTGTTTAAAGTAACTTAAAAAAATAAATCAATTTGAAAAAAAGAATTTCCAATGGATTTTCATTTCACCCCAGCGATTTTTCTATGGGTATTTTTTAATGTTACTGTAGTTCCACCATTACGAGCCAGTTCTAAGTCTAAATGTTAAATGCAATTCTATTATTTCACCAAAATAGGCAAAAAATATGCGATAACCAGAATTCAGTGCAAATTAATGATTCTAGAAGAAATGCATGCAGAAGCTACTTAGGACAATATCACTTTCAATAGGAGCCTAGTGTAAAATTATTTATTGATGGACTCTGTACAGAAATGGATGGACAGCGGAGAGAGAAGAGAAGTAAAAACAGAATGATCTTATAGATTGAAGCAAACAATTATGTTTCGACATAGAATTATTCTAGAAACTTGTTCTGTAACTACATGTTTCAAAATAAGGGCTACTATGTAAAATTGTATACTAAAGTAAACTCCAAATATAATAATTTGTTGCAACCACCAAAATTATTCATCTCATCCAAGAGTAATCACATGCAAAAATTTGAAGATAAAGTTGGCACAGTATTTCATCCTGAGTGAAAATTTGTTAAAAAGGAATTCGTCATATTCAAAAATCATTGTACACATTCTGCACCAATAGCAATAAGTACAACAGGCATAGCTAGCAAGAACTTAACATCTATAAAAAAATTTCTATTTTAAGACCCCTATACATGAAATTCACCTGGTTACGCTCTTCTTCATCTCCCATATAACCTGCCAAATGATCTAATAATAAACGAGTTGGAATAAGATCATGGCTTCCCCCAGCCATCAACCCCGATACTAACATTATACACGCATCTCTGTTTTCAGTGAGCTCGTACCCTTTGGGCGGCATTGGCTGAAGCGGAATACCTAACAATTGAAAAAAAGAGTAAATGAAAAACCAAATTACACAGCAGATTTTAACCAATAGTAAATACCCAAAATCATTTTAATATAAATATGCTATGCGTAAATTCGACATATAGCCCATGTACAGTTGATATTTCATAAAAGCTAATCTGCCAACTCTTTTTCCTGGTGCATTGATATTGCTAATCTGATGTAAGCAAAAAGATTTATAAGAGAAAATTTAGCCACCATATCTATATTAAAAACTTAGGCGTTAGCATTTTGCTACATTGTGGACTTATTTTTTATAATTTCAAACAGTTTATTTGTAATACTCGAAAATCCATTTTGCATTTTCCTAAAATTTGAAGCTTTATTTCTCTATGTAAATATATGTTCATTACAATAGTTTTTGTAATGATGCATGGATTGCTTGGTGTTTGTGTTAAATATTGACTCACGAATACTAACGCGGTTAACTGATGACAAACATTCGTATCATTCATAGCATATTTTAAATACAAAATATTATTATTCGACACATGGATATTTTATCCAAGATATAGCACTTAACAGTTAATTGATGATAACATATTTGCATTATTCTTGATAAATTTCAAAAGTATACATAGTTATTCGAAAACAACAAGTATGTTCTCAATTTGAGGAAGAAAAATTGAATGCTGGGTGTAGTTATTATTCACAATTTACCATGGATGAAAATTGAATTAACTGGAAAATTCACAGATGGTATACCTGGGGTACACCAATCTTTAACAGCCATATCTCCATTTTGCTGGATGATACCTAGTACTGCAACTACTATACCAGTTGGTAATTCTTGCACTGGTATTACGTTGCTTGAAGTAGTACTAGGTACTAGATTTAGCCGTCCTAGGTACCAAGATAAAAAAATTAAGTTGCAACGTATTTCCAATTGATTTTGAGGAAAATTTGAACATTTTCAAGAGATTTTTAGAGCGTGAAATTAGTGAAAAAATTTATATGCAGTATATGCTCAATCTTCTCCATAGGAAGAAATATTGAATTTCGTTTCAAAATAGAATATCTGTTTTTCAAATGTAAAATCAATATTATGCACCTGATCTTTATAATAAATATCATTTTGATTGATGAGAGATGTTAATGCAAATTGGAAGAAATGCTCAAATCATATTGCAAAGTATTAACAGACAAAAATGAAAGTAAATCTAAAAATCGAATAATGCTATAAAAATTTATCAAATGCGATAGCGCCTATTTGCTAAACCAGCAAATAAACTTTATGTCTGGAATGTTTGCGTTCAAGTTTCAAAATTTATTCAGTTACTTAAAAAATATATGTTCCATTACATTACGTAAATAGAAAAGTAAAAATACTTTGACACAAATAACTAAAAATTAAATGTTATAAAAAGTTCACTTTTCCACATCTTCTTTCTTCTGATCACATTTGCACCATCAAAAATAATATGCGTAAAAACCTGAATCATCTTCAAGTAGGAGAGTATCATCATTTGACGTGAAATGACCATGTGGAATTCCAATCGTCTCGGAGATCCCACGTTCATCTCGATATTCAGCTAGAACGCTAGGACGTAAGCTCATGGTTTTAAATAACGTTCCAACACAGATTCTCAGTTTATCATCTTCCTCTGCATGAGCCTCAACTAAACGTGCACATTTCTTAGCAGAGGTCTTACCCCAAAGACGATCTGCCTCTCGCTCAGCACCTCCTCGCAGCTGCGTTAAACGTCTCGCATAGATATGACTATATTGCTGCTTAAATTGACGTTTCTGCAGAGTAAACCGCTGGTCGTTTGATTGATACGAGCATTCGAGGCGAATAATATGATCTTCTCCCTTATGCCTCTTTTTGGGGAATTCATCATTTAATTCAAAAGCTGGCATTTGGCCAGTCGTCGATTGTGCTAAATACTTTAAGTCCTTCACTAGATTAATTTTTACAGATAGATTTCAGATTTAGAAAAGTAAAGTTGACAGGTTCATCTCTTTTACCGCGTTTTTAGATCCAATAAAAAATTTATTTTATTTTTTTCTTCACTCCTGTACGTCCCAGCTGCCTTGTTTTCTTCCACTACTTACAGAGGCTGACTGCCCCCTGAGCACTGCATCATAGGTAATTCTGTGGGTTTCTCCAGAGTGGGAGAGCGACAGTTCTATATCCTGATGAACCATTTTGAACACAGATCAAGAACGGATCGCACAGCATTATGGATATTAAGGTGGATGCTTTAGAAACTGAGCCATAATAAAGCAAAAAAAATAAAATACTCGTTGGACCCGAGTTTACATACGTTGCATTTTTCTAAAAAAGTTTGTATTTACTTAGTTGTCATACAATTAAAAAGAAAATACCACAATGCACTTTAACATGCAGGTATGGACAACTGTTTGAATGATCAATCATAAAAAAACTTCTAGACTGGTATTCATACAGCAAAACACTGGAACTCAGTTGCCTTCAATTTCCAAAAAATAAGATAACTAGAAATTGTTTCAACCCATGGACCAGACTTTGCGGGTACAATGCAATTGTCTATTTCTTCCAATTATGGAAGGAACAAGTTTTACAAAATGATAAAGGTCAAAGTGGTGAGAATATAGTACAAAGCTAAATTTGTTTAAAAAATCAGAAGCTTTCATTGAGCAAGGAAATTATCAATTTTTAGTGCTTCATACAATTAAGTTTTGTCATCTTACTGAAACTTTTCTATCTGTTCTTATCTAAATACTAGTCTGACTGAGAAAGTCTTGTATCATACTTCATTTGTTCAGCCCGTTACTCTACAAATTATCAAGAGTTCTGAACCATTAAACTGGCTAGGCCTAGAAGTAAAGTAAGTGATTATGCTTATATATATCATGTAGGGGGGGTTTGGTAAGATTTTTGCATTTGCAAAAAATTGTATAATTTGTAACAGGTTGTAACTTCACTAATTTATATGGATGTACATATGTTATGCATAGTTATATATCATTGATAACAATAAATGGAGAATTTGATACTGATGCCATGTTTTATAAATCTTGAATAAAATATATTCGTTGCAGTATGCTTCTTCTTTACATTTTTTCCACAATTTAGATATTTTTCCTGACCTACATACTCTTGGATTTCCTTTTAAGGATTTCTTTGACTCAAATAATTAGTCAATTCTATGCAATTTAAAAAGTTTGTCACCATTTTGAGACCCTCTGCACCTGGAAATTTTGTCAAGCATTCTATCACAATGTAGGAGTACACTTCTTAACTATAATCCTACACACAAAAAAGATCCTTCCAATGATTTCCACATCTTTAACATCTACACCATCTTTCATTAATCCACAAAGTATTTTCTTGGTGTTTCCCAAACTAACATCTCTGACAAACTCCTGATGGAGTAACCCCATAATTCAATATCTGGCCGATTTGTGCTTGGCATTTACTAGATACAAACATCTCTCACTCTTCTCTGTTTTCACCACGATTACCCTGCTACTGTGCAGAGTATCGTTGTCAGTATCAGAGAAGCTTCCTTCCTGCACACATTTATGTATTATAACTATACTATTTTTTATTGGTTTGCTGTTATTATTTTGTTTGTTTGCACATTGCTTTCCTTTTCATTTCACACATTCCTCAGTAGCTTGGACTTTGCCCAAATATCTGCATTGAGAATAGTTTTTTTATGGTTTAATGTCAAAGACTCTATTGATACAGGCATCTCATCCAAGCTGCATTCCATTGCAATTATTTAACCATCAACAGTTTCTGCCATTCTTTTTTGATATACTATTGCTAAGAATATCAGAGAATAATGACATTGTTGTCAGGATCTCTACAAGTTACTGCTACAATTTCAATTTTTGATTGTTGCCCATGATTTGTTTTTCACCTGTATACAATTATCACTTCTAAATTCATTGGTACAACTTTATGGTTCCAATTCAACAGTTCATCTCCGTGATCACACGTTTATTTGTAATTGAAACGTGATTGCTATTTAGAAAGTCGTTTTTACTCTATTAATATTTGAGAATTGCTTTCAATATTTATATTTGTAAATATTAATTTTATTTGATTTGTACTATAATATTTTTTCAACCAAGTTTAAAATCGTTTAGTCCACAACACAGCGTGATTCACTCTGCAGTCGATTATCAAATACGCACATACGACCTTGAAGATTGATTTTCGATTTATAGTACTTACCAATGGAAACCTGATCGTTCAAAGATTGCAAATGATTATTATTGGGATTAGCATGGAAGAGTGGTTACTAATTCATTTCGTCGTTTCAAAGTTGTCGTTTTATCTGCATCATCGTTACCTGAACCTTTAATGCGTACAACACCACGTCTTGATAGATTTGTTGGTTACTATCTCTTTTTTGTCAACAGTAGTCTGAACCACAGAATATTTCTTGAAACTGTTAAAGATGGTGATAAAACTGTCTTTAATAGTAACTCGCAATATTTCAAACAAAAGACGTACACCGTCAGATAACTAACTTTGTTCAGTGGGTCAATATGCTTTTATTTTTGATATGTCGTTCGCTGGCTTTGATTGCACTCGGTATTTTTCTGTGCGCCGGAGGTCAGTATATTACAGAAATATTTAGATGATAATCAGCAAGAACACTTTTTCCTCTCTTTACCGTGACAACTGTATAATTAGCGGTATTTTTGCTCATTTTTTCCGTGTAAGTGCAGTATGTGAAAAAATTTTCGATTCAATGAACTGCAGAACAAGCATTTTCTTTAAAATATTTCTGAAGCTTTCGTAATATATTTATCATTAAACCCTAAAAAAGTTTCTTAAAACTGATATTACATAGCTCGTTGTATTGGTTTCTATATTGGCAACAATGTTTCGTGCTGTAGTTCTACTGTTTGCACCGTTTATTCTCTAGCGGCGAGAGTTTCGTGCATAATTTGCTCATACATATGCTGCACATTGATCGTAAAGCTTTTATATGCCAAACCCATTCGGGTTCATGTAATATGTAATATATAGCGGGAGTGTATTTCAGTACAGTGATCAAACAGCATTTTATACGGAATATATGTTGATAGTTTATATGTAAAATACTTTAATTCAAATAACGCTTAGAACTATATGCAATTTTTGACACTTTTCAAGCTAGATAAGAACCGATAATTATGTCGATGGACACATAATTAGTTTACAAATTTTCAACTTTCAGCGCTTGACTTATGTTGTGTTTAAGGCTACAAATTTACCGACTTACGGCATTCACCCACTGATATAAAAAACTTAGTTTAGTCTGAAAGAGAGCATCAGCACATTCTACTCAAAGAGATTAACTTGAAAATGTGTGAATTTTTTGCAAAGTTATCGTTCTAGATTCACCAGATAACTTAAAAGTGTTGCACATCCATTATTTTAAAACCCTATGCAAAAGTATTATTTTAAAATGAATTTTCAGATTAGTGTCTTTTATGATTACTCAAAAAATTATATTGAAGAGGCTCTGCAGCAAAGACTTTTAAGTGCTGTGACCTGGTGGTTATACTGAATTATTGATGACACCAGCGTTTATTAGCTGAGAAAAAAACTTGATGTTTTAGTGAAAATATAAAATAAATCAAATTTGTTAACCTTTCACCTTTCAGAAATTATTCTAGAAAATGACCTTCGAACAAAAACGATATTATTATTAGGAAAAAACACCAAAGTATGTGCTTGCCCTTTCCTCTGTCATAATGAATTTACTTTTTATTTTAAAATTATTATTTTTACTTTCTATTCTGCACTTTTATCTACTAAAAAAATGGCCTGACCGAAAAACTGAATAAAGTCAATTTCATTGGATAGTATTTAGTGATATTTCCATGTTCTGTGTGAGTTGGCCAGTAAGGCGTTAATCCAAATTAAATTTGTTAATGCAGTTGTTGGTATAGCAATTACTTCAGGAATTATCCATGAAATGAAAGATAATAATCCTGGGAATGATAGCTCAGTTTGCCCGTATGAGATGTACAAGAAATGTGGTTGTCTTCAAGTCTATTCACACTCTGGAGCTCTCGATGGTAAGATGAACAAAATATTAGCCTAGTCGCGATGACTATGTTGCTTCGAATTTTTGCAGTCTTTAGAAATTTTTTAATATCTCCAAATATTGAATGCGTCACACTTACCATTCCAAGTTTTCTGCATAACGATTTTCCACGTATTTCTTAAAAATCGCAATTGACTAGCAGCAAGAACCTACGCGAATTAGATTTCTACCCACTTAATCTGAAATTTTCTGTCAAAATAAAAATACATGAATTAGAAAATATTTATCAAAAGTACGCTATTTGATGGATTGCTACATGTATTTCCTATTTCAATTAGAAACCAAGGGGTTATAACTGAACTGCCTATATGTGAAACTGCGGGTACTTTCTGAAATGATTTTTAGGGACATTTGATGGACTTGAGTACGGTCCAACTAAAGAGGGTTGCTGTGCTGAGGAATATGCCTGTCCGTATGCATCTGTATCTACCTATTCCTCCCAGAATGGAGCGATGGCTAAATATGAATTACTTTGCTGCACTGAAAATCCTGAGAATGGGGATTATTCGAGGTAGGTGCGTACGTACAGTGAAATCTCTTAAGTTGGGCACTTCGTCGTCAAATGTCCAAATTAAGGAGGTACCTGCATGTAAAATAGACAAAAAGAGTAGAGAAGGAAAATTGTCGTTTGTCCACTGTCCAACCTATCAAGGCGTTTGGAGATTCGAGGTGTCCGACTTTGGATATTTCACTGTACGTATAACCTCTCTACCTATGATACCTGTTCAACTTGCTGATACTGATTTGCATTGTTACACATTGCAATCACTCATTTTTTTGGTCGAATTATGGACATGCACCGTTGTTAATAGGTACATTTACGAATCAACATTTATAAAAACCAAAAGAAGTATATAATCAAGACATAAATTTGGTTTAAAAAAGATTGATAAACTTGCTCGATTTGTTGAGTTTTGATTTTCAAATGTCAATTCTGTCTTTTATTCAAAAAGTATTTCTAGCTATCCAGTTGATAACCATGTTGACTAGCCAAGTTCATTTATTAGTAACTTACCAAAGAAGCTAGTTTATTTATCACGACCATCTCCTCCCAAACATATTACCTAGAGGTTGTGTTCAAACTTTCTTGAATATTTCAGCTTTAAAAAATTGACTGGTGATTTCAAATTTAACCCTATTCAAATTGTTTCTGTTTCTTACATGGTAAATCTCAAAGATAAAAACCATGCATAGAGCAAAAGTAGTATTAGCTTAAAATTTAATTTTTAACTTACCATTGTTCTAGAACAATATTGACTTTGGTCATGCTTCAATAAAAGCTACTACCCAGTTTATGCCTAGTCAACTTGTCAGTATCAATATGAACTGATAAGTAATTCTATATGAACTGCTAGCACTATATGAGCACAATGACACACCTTAAGGGCAATGATTAATTACCCCTAAAGTTCTGCCATATCTTTTGTTAATACATGTTAATTCGTTCCAAGTAAAAAATTTGTCAAAGTCGAATTCATTTCGTCTGAAATTTGCTGCATTAAGTTGCAAGATTGTCTGTCTGTTTTTATGACAGTTCTCTTGTTATTATTCCAACGTATTGCCATCGTTCAGTTTAAAACTTAAGGATTATCGTTCTATTTGTTGTTTCTTTGCTAAACTTTGACTATTTTTCATAAATAAACACTTCTGAACCTACATATCCACAAAAATTTTTAACCTTTGAATAGTTTAAAAGAGGAATAGTGGCACATAATATTAAACTAGTCTTTTAATAGCATAGATTTTATTTATTAAATGTTTTTATTACTAGCTGTGGATCTACATATGAGGCCATCATGCCGGTTTCCACTGGTCGTCGCCTACTCATGAACATGGAAAAGACTATAGGAATGTTAGAAGATTTAAATTTTTTTGCCAATGGTGTTGAAACTGTTGTTTCGTGCAGGTAATGATATTCATTTTACCTTATAAAGCATATGAAATCCTTGATGCGCACAGTAGAATTTGTCTCGTTATTCCGATGAATTTTACATGCACATTCAAGTTCAGTGGTACATGTGGCTCCATATACATATACATGAATTTATTGTCTTTATGAAAATTTATCAATTGTACACAAATTCGTCTATTTTTTCAATATTTTCAGCGTGCGTCCTCCGAATCGAGGATTCGTAACTTTTCTTATCTCTACAGAAACTGCAAATTCTGAACCGACCGCCGCACCAACAAGCGCTGCAGCCTACATTCAGCCTACACCTGCCCCTATAGATGAATCTACTGTTTCTCCAGGTACTTGAAAAGCAGTTTTATACAGAGGGTCTTCCCCCGAATATAGCATCATATTGTATAATTATATTCGAACTTCATGTGTTCTTGTATTCGATTAGAGCATCATGTTGTTATAACTGCATTGATACGGCCAACTTTTGATTCGAACATGATTATGAAAGCTCTCAAAAGTGTTTCACAATACTGAGACTTACTACCAAGTTATAAAAATGTTTGGAATAAAGTATTTTTACTAAGTTTGTTGTTGCTATAGAAAACTAATTAGTCCTGTTTCTTGAATAACTGGATGATTTTATCCTCTTATTTTTGAAAAAGTTATATCTATATCGAATTACATGAAAATTTGCTGCCTTATAATTTTTGCTCGTATTTAGCGTCAATTGGTGAGGAGAGGGGAATTTTTTTCGGTTTGAAATAGAATTTTTTCAAGAATGTTCTTGGAAGTGCAATAAATTTGATGATAAAATAGAAAAAATCATGCAGCCATAACTTGCTAATTAGTCATTACCTGAAATTTATTTTTTTTAATTTGTGATTGCATGAAATTATAAGATAGGTCTTATACATTTGAATGATTATGTTTAATAATTGAAATTTGAAACTGAGACAGCATTTTGATTTTTATTAAGATGCGTACTTTTTAAAGATTTTTGCATTGCTTGGGAAATCTGGATTGAAATATATTTTTTGCATTTTGATTGAATCAGAATCTGGGTCAACTGAGACCCCTTCTCCTGCTCCTACCGTGTCCCCTACCCCTGCCCCTGTGGCACCTCCTGGTCAGTCGGTACCTACTCTAGCTCCTACTCCGATGCCAACTCCTACACCGGCGCCAACCCCTACTCCTACTCCGGCGCCAACCCCTACTCCTACTCCGATGCCAACACCTACCCCAACCCCTACTCCTACTCCGATGCTAACCCCTACCCCAACCCCTACCCCAACCCCTACTCCTGCCCCAACTCCGATACCAACTCCTACACCTACCCCAACCCCTACTCCTGCCCCAACTCCTGTGCCAACTCCTACTCCAATACCAACCCCTACCCCAAATCCTGTGCCAACTCCTACATTCCCTCCTACAATGCCACCTACAGCACCTCCTACTTCTTCGAATCAGAGCCTTTTGAATTGTTTATTGAAATTGAAATTGAGTTTTAGTTGTTAACTCATGACTGCTTTTCAAGCCACTTAGAAGACTTTCGTAGCAAGTTATAGTTCCATTGTATGTAATTATACTTTTGTTTGAATATTTATAGTTGTTTACAGAAGAGTTCATTCATGCATGTATTTTTTCATGGATGCAATAACTGTGAAACAGAGAAGGCACCGGATAAAATGATAGGAGAGGGTTGTACTATATAATAAATATATTTAATTGGAAATTGTTCTTTTCTCTTATTATTGCATTGAGCTTCAATCATCAGGGACAACAATAGTTTGGAATCAAGCTAGAGTGATGAATTGAGTAACAGCACAACAAATTTGCTGCTAATAGGTCAATAATTTTTTGTGAAAAGGAAGAAATATCCACTTAACAGGAATGAATATATAAGTTCGCTAGAATAAAAATAAAAGAAGTGTATGATGCATGCATACATAAAGACATATATATATATACATATGACAAAATCTCACAAGTTGGAAACCCCAAATCTCTAGATACAAGACAACAGCTTGTCTTTTGAATTACGTTCGTCGCTCGTATATCGAGAAACCTCACTACTTAGAGATCTAGGGCACAAAGTGTTGGACTTAAAGAGTTTCACTACATAGTGAAGCATCCGCAATAATGTAGATCCAGAGCACTTGATAGAGCTCCCTCTCGTTATATTTCGGGTACAAGATTTTGAGCCGACCACTGCAGTACTTGTGCATATGTAAAATGGCCTGTATGTGTCTGTGTCAGTGGGGCAGCCCTACATATGGTGTTAGGACTACAACAATTCCTTAGATCCGCATGTTTCAGAATATTCTATACTTTATGTTCTGTTTCATATATTCTGACAACTCTTCTCAAAAGCAGCTAATGGGATATTGTTCAATTCTTATTTATGTGACTCTTCATGAAAGCAGCCAATGGGGATTTTGTTCCATTCTTACTTTGATGACCTTTCATAGATTAGCCAATGGGAATTTGTTCTTGTTCTTGATGACTCTCCATGAATCGGCAAATGGGAATGAGGCTAGTCATCAAGTTCAAGCTAGTCATCAATTATTCTTTTACATATTTCATCTTCCTGTTTTCTTGTCATTAGTGGAAACACATACACATACACATTTACATTCAGAGTTACACATAAGTCGATACACTTGCATTTTATTATTTCTCTTGTTTTCTCTATTGCTGTTATCCATCTCCCTTGTTCCAATCTTGTTTCTTTAGTCCTTTTTTCTTTCTTTTGCAAGTCTTGACACATGGTCTGTACTCACAACTTAACGCATAAGTATGCATCACCACCTTACGTCATTAATGCAATGTCACTACACATGCATATTTTGGTGCAAAGCATTGGTACATTTATATCAACCTCTAGCCATGTCAGAAAAGAAGGAGGGCAGCTACTCCTCATATGGCTATGGCCAGGCTGTATTATACAATAGAAAGACGGTTTAAAGGAATAGGTTTAACTTTAACAAAGAAGATATGTTTCCCCAAGGAAAAAGATGATGGAGCAGACATCTCTTAACCCAAGTACAAGTCAGATGTGTGGCAATTTGCACAATCACTATGATCATTAAGCACCAGCAGGAAGCATCAAGAAAACTGCACATAATTTAAGTCAGTGAATGTGAAAAACTGGTCATCCAGGCCAGTGGCCCAAACAAGATGAAGTGCTGGTAGAATGCATCAAGGTTTTCAGGTAATACAAGCTTAATGTCATCATCACAGTAATCCAGGTATTATTTCTTCCCATTCAAGATTAGCTTTGACAGCAAAAAGAGTCAGACAAGGTGGCAAGTAAGGAACTTCCAGCTCTTATTGGCTCTTAGCACTAGATTGCTAATGCCATCACTTGCACTAGCCTGAAGTTCATCAGGTTATGCACCAATTTGACATTCATCAAGCTATGTAGCCAGGGAGGGTCAATAGACATTGCCACCACCAATGAGGGAATCAAAGAAGTGATGCATCCTCTAGAAATTGACTTTGAGCACATCTAAAGTGTCAATGAAATGGGTCTCTTCTTTTGCCTGCTTCTTTGCCAAACTGCATACTGCCAAATAATGATTGCAAGCAACTTTGTGGCACAAAAGGTATGAAGGCAAGGGATTGAATAGCAGTCAACAACTTTACCAACACTAATAGACTAGAGTTAGACATGATCATTATTGGCATTTCCAAGCACCCACACTATTAGAAACATGAAACGCAACTAAGCACAAGAAACTGTGACAGAAATATGTGTATTTATCATGCACTAATTGTGTTGATAGAAGTGAGCTATCTTCATCAATACAACAAACTATAAGACCCTACTAGAATCTTGTGTAGCCAGTTTACTTGGAATGTCATAAATGAACACTGGCTGCAGCTATAAAAATAGAATTAATCACTAAAGAAGTTGATTCCTAACACACTGCTTCTGTGAAGAATAAAGGAAAAAACAACGCGCAAACAACAAAATAATGATAAACACAACACAATAGTTATGATATGTAAT